>JAOXYF010000018.1:28190515-28202096 GCA_028565775.1 Sternarchorhynchus goeldii
GGGTGGGGGTAGGGTGGAGAAGTGTTGGGGTGCTGGGGGGTGGAGGGGGAGTTTGTTCATCACAATAAGCATTGCAGTTTTAATGCCTGGTATTTAGCTCTGTCAGCAGGAAGATCTCAGGTTACAACCATCGAAATGCAAGAAAGAAAACACACACACACACACCTTCCCCCATCCTGTGGGCAGAGGTGTTACATGTACCAGGTGTTTCCAAATGATGTCAGCACAATCACAATTCATATCAAAAAGGACTGGTGGTCAGATTTGGCTCATTTGGATCTAGAGCAAGTCCACCGGTCCACTGGTCCACCGGTCCACCGTCCACCGGTCCACCGTCCACCGGTCCGTCGTCCATTGGTCCACCGTCATTCTCGGCACCGGTTGATAACTGTTTGCGCTCGTGAGCATCTGTGAACTGGTACATTTTCATTGTTACTGGTGCTGTTCTGATCCTGGTTAGCACAGGCTGTGAATGGAATGCTCTTTGCCCTTGGTCCTGCACAAAGGCCTTGCAGTGCCTGGAGCTGCAGTGTTACCTGAGGAAGCTGTCTGGCTTTGAAATGTAAGTGCTTCCTGTCCCCTGGAGTCTGAATGAAATATAAGAGCTTCCAGTCCCTTGGAGTCTGGACACCGTGAACGTTACTACTATGAGACTGAACAGTGGTGGAGGCACAGCAATTAGAGAACTGTCTAAATATTTGCCTTCTGAAGGGAGGGAGAAGAGTCCCAGGAGGGGAGATTGTGGAGAGAGACTAACTGGTGTGGAGAGAGACTGGTGTGGAGAGAAATGATCCTGCAAGTTTCAAAAATCCTGCAGCTTGACAGTAGCTCAGCCATGTTTGATCAGTCACAAGATGGGACTACTTGTTACCACCTTCAGTGGGTACAGGGGCTTGTCAGGAGGATCTTCTGAAAGAGGAGGATCTTTATGCTGCTGAAGGCTTCACTGCTTCCAGATCCTCCAGGTATTTCTGTTCAGTAGGGAGCTACACTATGGAGAGGAGAAGGACGTTCAGTGCCATAAACCCTTCATGTGAACTCTGACTGATCTCTCAAGTGATTTTCTCTTAAAGACTTTCCTAGAAGAGACAAGACTTACATTTCTTCTAGAAAGACCTAAATGTAATGCCTAATTTGAATTGTTGAATTGAATCATGTCTATCAAATCACATTGCAATTATTGCCATTAACTGTGGTTGTGTGTTTATTATGAGTCTGAGAACGGCCTACCTGTCCTACTTTTGTATTTGGTTTCTGAATAAAATATCATAATTAAATGGTAAAGAAATGGATGTGATATAGTGGAAGTATTTTGTACTATAAAGTACCAGAAGAAACTATTTTCATGACATATGAATGAAGCTTTTCAAGAAGCAGCTGTCAGCAGCACCCGAGGTGTTATAGACTTTCAGTGGGTCTTCAGTGACCCGCACCTATGGAGTGTTCTCACCATACCATACTATACTGCACTATACTATGCCATGCTATGCTGTGCTGCGCTATGCTATGCTAAACTGTGCTATAATATTCTATACTACACTATACTATACCATGCTTTGCTATACTGTACAACGCTATGCTAAATTGTGCGGTACTATACTATACTATACTCGCTATAGCTCTGACCACACACCTCCTGGAGCACATGTACAGTGTGTCTACACTGCTACGGTTTACACTGGTGTATGCCATCCTGCAGGTTTACACTGGCGTATGCCATCCTGCAGGTTTACACTGGCGTATGCCATCCTGCAGGTTTACACTTCTATACCACAGCAGATTGTATAAAGCATGACACATCCTAATGCTGGAATGATTACGATTGACTTTTTCACTTGTGATTTACTGCTGAGTGGAGAGGATTGTCGGTTTAGTCATCAGAGTAGCAGCACAGGTACATACGATTACACTCGCTCTGAAACAGGACATGTACAGGAAATGCTGATTTTACTTTATGTATGCAAAGGCCACAGATTTTGAGACGAACCTTCCATGGTAGAGCTACACTGGCCTCCTGGAGCAGTTAACCACTAGAAAAGTAACCCAATCATCTAACGTCACCAAAAATGAAGCCAAGAGTTGAGCTGCATGCGCTCACTGTGCCTAATCAAGTACCTCCCAGAGGTGTGTCCAAGCCTAAAAAGGTTCCTAATGAAAACTACCACACTAATTAAATCACACACCATCTGATGGGTTGCTTTGACATCAGTTTAGAAGGAGGTATTTTTTCATCAGTGTACTAAGAGCATGTCAGTGGAACACATATGAATTCTGACAAAAATAGCCCTTTTTCCCAATTTTTCCCAACCTTTTATAGGAATTTTTCCAGATCATTGTGAAGCCTGGGTTATGGTAATACTTGTCCAATACCAGACAGACAGACAGACAGACACGTAGGTAGATGGGGAGGGATGGAGGGAGAGAGACAGAGAGAGACAGAGACAGACAGACTAAAGTTAGCCCAGTGTAAGAATACCCTCTTTGGAATTCATTAACACATGAACTTCACACCTCCCAGTCTGAGAACATCTAATATAATATAATACACTGTTTTGTATTGTGACCACATCCATAGTTTAGGAGCACAGCCACTTCTGTGCTTTTAGCAATGCCATTCTGTCCTGTATGAGTGGTGATACACAGACTCCATGATATTTTACCTTTAAGGCCATAAAATATTGAGCTTGTGTTTGTGTTTGTTTACAGGGAATTCCACTTTTTCTGATTTCAGCACTTGGTGCGATGGAATAGGCTCCATGACTGAACCAGAAGGAAGAACTTCACTCAGGAGCGCAGCTGTGCTTATACCTGTGATTTATACCAGCGGTTATACCTGGGGTTAGACCTGTGGCTAGACGTGTGGCTATACCTTTGGTTAGACCTGTGATTAGACCTCAGCAGCGTCTGGGTGAAAGTGTGCAGCATGTTTACTCTTTAGTCTGCATGATCCCCAGAATCAAAGGAAGGGCCATGTGATCTGTGAGGCTCTTCAGAGTGTGATCTGTGAGGCTCTTCAGCTGGAGTGTCAGCTGCACTGTTTGTTCAGTGGAGGTGGTTGGCAGGGCTTGATTTGGTCCACTGTAGCATGGGTCAGCTGCCCCTCTGCATGGGAACAGAGGACCCCTGCACCGTGTCCATGGGAACAGAGGACCCCTGCGCCGTGTCCATGGGAACAGAGGACCCCTGCACCGTGTCCATGGGAACAGAGGACCCCTACACCGTGTCCATGGGAACGGAGGACCCCTGCACCGTGTCCATGGGAACAGAGGACCCCTACACCGTGTCTATGGGAACAGAGGACCCCTACACCGTGTCCATGGGAACAGAGGACCCCTACACCGTGTCCATGGGAACAGAGGACCCCTGCTCTAGTGCAAACAGCAGAGTCTATGTGCCACTAACAAGCTGTTCAACCTCTCAGCATCTGACATGGAAACTAAAATACATCAGACGAGAAGAAAAGGAGGAACGTGGCGTGTAATTAAACAGTGATGTGAAGATAAGACTTCAAAGGAAACACATCAAACAATTGTCACTATCACCAAGCAAGCAGGAGACGCACTGCAGCTGACATGTGCAGAACAAATTAATTTTGTTTTTCTTCCTTTTTTACTCATTTTTATTCAAATTTCTAGTTTGACTGAGATCACACGTCTCATCTTCCTAATGTGGACAACATATGTGCAGATCAGAGATACTGTGTCTGCCCAGAGTCGAAGAATTTAAAATGAATATTTTATAAACTGAAGCAAAAACTGTAGACTTCAGAAGCTCTATAATAATGTTATGCTCAAAATGCAAAATAAATAAATTCTATAATAGTAATGCTCTATTCAAAAAGTTATTTGATTCATAGTGGGAAGCAGGACTCAGGACTGGAGACTCTGATGTATCACAACTGTAGGTAAACACCAAGGGGAACAGAGAGTCTCTGTGGATCAGCGCGAAGAGAATCTCTGTGGAGTTTTGTTTCCTTGATCAGTGCAGTGACTGATTACCTGTCACCTGTGACCTGCCCTCGTTCTCCACTCTCACCCCACCCCTCAACCCCTCTCCTCCCTGCTCCACTCCACACTACCCTCACCCTACCTTCACCCACCCCCACGCCACCTTCACCCCACCCTCTCTGCCGTCCCACACAACCTTCCCCTGGCAGTCCTCTTGGAGCCCAGCCGTCTCGTACTGCCAAACTGGGACCAGAGAGACAGAACAAGAGGAAGGAATGGGCCAATATGGAGAGGGAACTCAACGAGGTGACACTAGCAGCGATGGAGAGGCGCTGTGCTTGTTGCTTCGGCTGGCGCTGCTGCAGTAATTAGCATGGCAGTGTCAGGCGCAGCAGATGACGAATGTCTAATTATCACTTACGGCCACAGATGGTCCGGCAAAGCTTAGATAGCAGGCCAGCAGAGAAAGGTCCAGGGCTCCCTGCACCCGGTCTGACCCGTCTTCCTTTTCAGCCTTTTGGTACAGACAGATAGACAAACAGAAAGACGGACAGGAGGGCAGTGGAGACGGAGGAGCCCCTGTGGTGTCTCTCTGTTGGCATTGGTCAGGCGGCGGAGTGCAGTTCGCCCGCGGGAACAAGAACCTCCACAGCTCACCATCGGCTCGTCTGAAGAACTGATTTGACTTGTTATAGCATGAGCATCATTAGCTGAATAATCTTTCACATCAAGTTTTACGTCACAGAGGCCCTAAAAGCTTCCTCTGGTTCTGGTTCTGCAGAGCTTTTAACTACGAGGCAGTAACTGCTCATCACGGCCAGTATGTGCAACATTTCTCTGATACATTTAAATTTAATGTTCACTGCAAGAACATTATAAATAGTTCGTAATCCAGTTTAAATGTATCACTATAGCTTATGGCTCGTCACTGTTAACGAGTTTTTCAAAAATATCAGCGATTGTGCCAAACTAATTTATGTGGTGTCAGTGCTGGAAGTGTAATGGCACAAATTAACATAAATAAAAAGTAAATAAATAAAATCAAAAATTCTATTACTGGATAAAGAATAAAATTCCATGAACGATCTGTATGTTCCCTCTCATACGTCCATGAAGTCACATGGCCACCAGCTCCTGCCAAACCAACTGGTTTCTGGGGAATTCTGAGCACGGCAGGTGTGTTTCTAGGGAATTCTGAGCACTGCAGGTGTGTTTCTGCAGTCAGAGTTAGGAGGAGAAGATAAGGTCACAGACAAGATCAACAACACACTGCACTTGAACACATGACTTCAACTCTGTGTGTTCAGCACTCAAAACATACCAAACCAGACCTTTGTTTCTGAAGACATGCAATAATTTGCCAACATACAAACTGTAAATCACACTGTTTATGGTAATGCTTCAGTGTGCTGTCCACATAAGCATGACTACACTGTGTTCATTATTATTTTGATGTTTCTTGTTAGCCTGGGGCTCATGGCAAGAGGCTGAAGTTTTCAGCCAGGAAAGTGCTGAGTCAGCACACCTATAAATGTCTTTTTTCTATACTGTTGTCATGTTTCAGGCTTCTTCCCAGGGGATGAAGACAAACTCTGGACTATAAAAGCATTTCAGAAGCATCTCTGAGTGAAACCGTGTTCACAGGAACAGTCATTTTTTAAGTTTAAGTCTTTTTCTTACAACACCAAACCTGGAAAATGAAGTGATTTTAATTCCTGCAGATGAAGGTTTTCCACTGAGGTGCTTGTAGGCTGCTGTGGATGTAGAACATATTTGTTGGGTGACTCATGTAGGGAGCAGAAAACTGTCTCTCACCAGCCACCCCCCCGTCTCCCTTTCTCTCTCTCTCTCCCTACCCCTCTCTCTTCCTCTCCCTTTCTTTTTCTCTCCCTCCCTCTCTCTATCCCTCTCTCTTGCTCTCTTTCTCCCTCTCCTTCATTCTCTCTCTCTCTCTCTCTCTCTCTCTCTCTCTCTCACACACACACACACACAAATTGTCCCCCCTCTCTTTCACACACACACGAGTGCATACACAAGCACTCCACTCTCTCTAACACACATATGCATGCCTGCACGCACACACTCGCGTGCACACACTCACACATGCACACACATAGCACTGTGCTGTGGTTCTTATCTTATCATTTTTAATGTACTCACATTAACATGTCTAATTATCTGAAGATGAATAAGCGTCTTGTTTACATTTAGAACCCTTCAGATGTTCCTGTATATTGAAATACTTATTTTTCTATAAATAAGAACGCACAAAGTTTAAGGATCACTGTGACATGCCAGGCTTGGGGGCAGGAAGGCACCTAGTGGTCAGCCTGCCTGGAACCTAGAAGGTGAGGGCAACCCATAAATTGGATTGGTCGCAGTAGACAGGAGAACTGATCTCAGGAGATAGGTGGATTTATGTCAGTGCTGTTTAATGTTTGAGAAATCATGGAATGACAATAACACCTTCTTTGAACACAGGGATATTCATACTGACAGCAGGGTGGTTCTGAAGCACCCTGGACCTCTAGTCAATGATCAGTTTTGTATCTTAATATCAGATAATTGAAGCCAGATGTCCTGGACGCTTGGGTAAAGAGAGGGACACAGATGTCAACTAATCAGCACAAGTTGGTGAGCTGAACTCACCAAAAGCAGTTTCTGCATGATAGTCCAGGTAAGATAGACCTGGAAAACATCCTGATGGTCTGGGAACATCTGGCAAATCACTTTGTGAGAGTCAGTTTCCACCTCCGACAGGAATTTTACCAAGAGCCGAGAAAAGGACTACCAGGGTCTCTCCTCAAGCTGGATTCAGATGTTAGTTACCACCACATTTAGTAGACCAGTTTAAGCTGAGTGAGTAGCCAACGAGTATGAGAATGTAAGTGCAGAGCATCTTAAAAACCCAAACCAAAAGAACCAAAGCAAAACATCAGGCCAAACTGAGACTTAAACTGAGAGTTAAACTGAGACTTAAACAGAGACAAACTGAGAGTGAACCCTATTTGGACCTATTTGGTCACTATTTGAGGAACCCTTCAGGTGGGTCTAAAGGACCTGCAGAACGAAAGGCACAACTCAAGGCTTTAAAGAAGATCAAAAGAGAGAACATGCAACTGGTTTAACACACACGCAGCTTTCATGATGATGGCTACTGTTTTACACTCAAACAAACTACTACAGTGGTTAACAAAACTGAAAAAGTCAAAGTTTCACTGTGGGATGTAGTCATTAATGCTCTTAAGGTTTTAGGACTAAACCCATTAGATGAAACTATGAAACCCAGCCCAAATGAAACTCACCCTAATTAAATATTGTTTGGTGTGACAGTGATTAGTTGACTGCATTGTTTGTAATGATTATATCTACTCATGTATAATCATATTAATGATGTAAGTTATGCATACGAATAAAAAACTGATCACAAAAAGGAGGAGAGAGAAAGAGATAAAGGAGACCAAAGTGAGCCGTTCAGTCTTTAACTGAAATACCAGCCTTGTCTTTAGTCAGAACACCGAACAAAGACTGAGCACCAGGGGGTCTGGAAGCTGCTCTTAAGTAGGAAGGACAGGTGGATTAATTGCCCCTGATTACTTGACAGCCACCCTGTGCCTGCCCTTGATGACTGAAGGCATCAACTTGAAGTTGAAGCCTCTCAGAGAGATATCCAGATTCAGAAGGTATCGTAGAGCCAGAAGGCTTGCAACTAAGGCAATTGTAGAGGTGAAAGATTAATAAAATAAGATTAATATTGGGAGCAGTTTGGAGGGTCCATGGACTTTTGGGTGGCACCAAAAAATTTCCGCCAAACTGTTTGAGACCTCATGAGGGGAAGACATGAGATCACCCATACTGTTCTGAGTAGGGTTGGGAAGTGCTGATCTCCACCACTTTGAAGAACTCCTCCACCCTTATATCAGGTGCTGAAAACTCCATTTATGTGGTTGAAGTCACCATGGTAGTTTAAAAAGCTGTATAGTTGTAGGGAAAGGAGGGTGAATGAGCTTCAACTGGAGATGTTCTACTGGATAGGGTCGTGGTTGTGAGATGTTCTCCTGGATAGGGTCGTGGTTGTGAGATGTTCTCCTGGATAGGGTCGTGGTTGTGAGGTGTTCTCCTGGATAGGGTCGTGGTTGTGTGGTTAACAAACCTTTTCAGTGTCACTTGGAAAACAGGTCAATTGGAGTGATAGACCCTAAAAATGGGACAGGAGGGTATGTTCAGATTATAGGAGAATCACACTCCTCAGCCTCCCAGGAATGAAAACAAATGAAAAAAAGAATAGAATGAAAACCTAACATTTGTGGTGGAATTTCTTGTGAATTAGTTCAGCAGTATGAGTGTTGTAATCTCTGAATCCGTCTGTGGTGGTGAAGCAGAAGTTTAGTCCTCTCTGTGAACCAATCAGTCTATATCCTCATCGTCACTTAACAATAAGATCAGGAATACAGTAAGTTTAGGAATACATGCTGTGGAAATGAGTCAGAACTCTGCAATCTGGTAGAGACGCTGTTCTTCAAGATTGAGTGGAGCAAGTTGAGGTGTACAGATCTCGTAAGGATGTCATCTGGATCTGTCCCAGAAGGAACTGGAGCCTGGATCTATCACAGGGAACAGAACAGTTTGGGCTGATCTTTCACAGGGAAGAGAACAGTCTGGGCTGATCTTCTCAGGGGATAGAACAGTTTGGACTGATCTTCTCAGTCTGTTACTATGATGATCCATAATGAAAACTGAAAGAAAAAAAGATGATGATGATTATTATTATGATGATGATGATTATTATTATTATGATGATGACAATCTTAAAATCTTACATTTGGAAGTTTGTTTTAATGTGAGCAAAATCATGAACATTTTCCTCAGAATGAAATATTCACATCACAATGTATCATACGAATATTTACATCACAATGCTAGACACGTATTGTACAAATTTCTACAACAAGAAATTTTTCTCTCTGTACCAATAAATCGAGAACATATTTGTAGCAATGTATATGCTGCTGTGTTCACTGTATCAATAACAAGAGCTACAGACAGGGAGACAGCTACAGACAATTATTTGATTATTTTGATGTATTGTGAATGGTTAAAAGTTCAGACATGGTTTGAATGTATTACTCTGTGTCTAGTTCTAATCACGCAGTCTGAGGAAAGACTTTTACATACTGGTGCAGATGTCAGAGACAATAAACTGCTTCCATTATGTGAACACATACAGTATGTACAGCTACAAACACTTTGATTGTTACAGGTCTTTACGATGCAATAAACGATACTGAAATGAGCTTCAACTGGAGATGTTCTACTGGATAGGGTTGTGGTTGTGCTGAAAAGCATTTGATGAGTTTGTGCTCTGTGAGTGGAGTCCTGTAGAGGCCATTACCATTATAGAATCATCTTAGCCAGCTAAACCCCAACAAGATTAATTTATTTACTTTAGCAGAAGATACAGACCTTCCAAAGAGAGCAAATATATTAAATGGAATTACTGTGAATAATGGTAAGCATTGTTTTATGAAAAAAATAATAACATCTAAAAAACAGGTTGTACTCAGGATCTGCCTCTCATACTCAGTGTTCTACTAGTTGATGAAGGTGGAGTGATGGTGTAGGTGGAGTGATGGTGTAGGTGAGGGTGGAGTGATGGTGTTGATGGATTTGGAGTGATGGTGTAGGTGGAGTGATGGTGTTGATGGAGGTGGAGTGATGGTGTAGGTGGAGTGATGGTGTTGATGGAGGTGGAGTGATGGTGTGGAGAATGTTTTCTTGCCACACCCTGTTCAGTAGGGTTTGCCTAAACATTTTGGGCAAGTTCACCCCTTCAAGGCAGCTGTTACCCTGGGGCAGAAATACACTTTCAGCACGACATTCCACCAGGAACTGGAAACTGGTTCCAGGAATATGACAGTGAGTTTTCTTGCTTCCCTTGACTTCACAGTCCCCAGATCTTAATCCTATAGAGCATCCCTGGGAGATAAAACAATATATCAGAACAAACCTTGTACTGCAAATGTAAGAAGTTGTACCTACTGCATGGGTCAAGATTCCTGCAGAGCAAAATTTCTGCCATTCTGAAGTCCAACATACTACTAGATGGGTGCCTGTAATAATGTGGCCAGTTATACATATATAGATATATACATAGATATAGATATATAGATATATAACTGAGAATGAGAGAATCAGAGAATGAGGTCTAGTAGTTAGAATCATGCAAATGCCATTATCTCACTGTGTCCCATTAACTATCAGTGATTGTTAGCCACATTAGCCTTATTGCCTCAAGACTTCCATTAACTTAAATATGCCAGTCAAGTAAAAGTGCAGCAGGACTCTGACGTTTACCAAGGGCCTTCCTCCCTGATCTCCCCCTTCCTCCCTGATCTCCCCCTTCCTCCCTGATCTCTCCCTTCTTCCCTGATCTCCCCCTTCTTCCCCGATCTCCCCCTTCCTCCCCGATCTCCCCCTTCCTCCCCGATCTCTCCCTTCCTCCCCGATCTCCCCCTTCCTCCCCGATCTCTCCCTTCCTCCCTGATCTCCCCCTTCCTCCCTGATCTCCCCCTTCTTCCCTCATCTCCCCCTCTTTCCCTCATCTCCCCCTCTGTACTGACGAGCTGTAACATCTCCTTGGAAATATTTGTTGCTTGTCATAGATCATCTTCCTCAATAATCCCCAAAGGTAAACATTGTGCTGGCAGATCTTTTCATATTTTATAACACAATTCCCCCAGTCTCTCTCCTTTCAGTGTGAACTGGCTCGGTGTTTATAATAGGCGCGGTCTCTTCCACACATTCCCGATCCGTCTTCCACAGCTCCACACAGCTGCGCTCATATGGTATTCATGGAGTGCTTCATGTTCTATTTACACTCAGATGGCCCCACATATGGTACCTGTATGTGCAATAACTGTGAATGAGTCTCGTACCACTGATGGTAACAGAGCACTAAACCCTGAGATTCACCACATCCCCTCAGGGCACTTTCCTCGCTCAGGGACTTACTTCTGTACTTGATTTAAATTTGGAATTAGTCACCTTACATTTACTACGAGCTTCTTATAATATTGACCATAATTGTGGGGCATTTGAACAAATCAAAATGTGAACAAATCTCCTGTCACAGAAAAAAGAGGAACCTGCACTGAGGGGCCATACTTGATCTCATTTCAACAGTCTGTGGCTTTAGTCAGTTATCTCTCCATCACACGAGTAGCTGCTGCCTGCAGCTGTTTTGTCTCTCAGAATGATGCTAGAAGGCTTAGATGATGCACATGATTGCTCATCACAAATCAATACTCCCAGCACAAGAAAATTAAGCCAAGTACTATTTCTTGACTCTGGGATTTTTTCTGTCACTGGAAGCCTTTTGAGAGGGGAGAGCACTTCAGTTTACCCAAACGTGCTCGAGCGTAAGGTATCGGCAGGTTGCTCTGAGTTTTTTATCTGCTGGTGGCAGACATTGACATATTGATTTAATGGGAGAAGGAACATCCAAGTCTGCACAGTATTATTGTACACTGAACTTGTCTTATTTTTCTGTGGGTGAGCACTCACTCAATTGGTGTCCTCATGTCTTCTGTGTGAAGGCCAATCACACTGCAAGAAACTATGGGGGGGGGGGGGGG
>JAOXYF010000018.1:28228727-28243404 GCA_028565775.1 Sternarchorhynchus goeldii
TTTAACTAACCCTAACCCTAAATCCTAACCCTAACAGATGTAACAGGTTTAATTAACCCTAACCCTAACAGATGTAAAAGATTTAATTAACCCTAACCGATGTAACAGATTTAATTAACCCTAACCCTAACAGATGTAACAGATTTAATTAACCCTAACCCTAAATCCTAACCCTAACAGATGTAACAGGTTTAACTAACCCTAACAGATGTAACCGATTTAACTAACCCTAACCCTAAATCCTAACCCTAACAGATGTAACAGGTTTAATTAACCCTAACCCTAACAGATGTAAAAGATTTATTAACCCTAACCCTAAATCCTAACCCTAACAGATGTAACAAGTTTAATTAACCCTAACCCTAACAGATGTAAAAGATTTAATTAACCCTAACCCTAACAGATGTAACAGATTTAATTAACCCTAACCCTAAATCCTAACCCTAACAGATGTAACAGGTTTAACTAACCCTAACAGATGTAACCGATTTAACTAACCCTAACCCTAAATCCTAACCCTAACAGATGTAACAGGTTTAATTAACCCTAACCCTAACCGATGTAACAGATTTAATTAACCCTAACCCTAACAGATGCAACAGATTTAACTAACCCTAACAGATGTAACAGATTTAACTAACCCTAACCCTACATCCTAACAGATGTAACAGGTTTAATTACCCCTAACAGATGCAACAGATTTAACTAACCCTAACAGATGTAACAGATTTAACTAACCCTAACCCTACATCCTAACAGATGTAACAGATTTAACTAACCCTAACCCTAAATCCTAACCCTAACAGATGTAACAGATTTAACTAACCCTAACCCTAATAGATGTAACAGATTTAATTAACCCTAATCCTAAATCCTAACCCTAACCGATGTAACAGATTTAACTAACCCTAACCCTAACAGATTTAATTAACCCTAACCCTAAATCCTAACCCTAACAGATGTAACAGGTTTAATTACCCCTAACAGATGTAACAGATTTAACTAACCCTAACCGTAAATCCTAACCCTAACAGATGTAACAGATTTAACTAACCCTAACCCTAACAGATGTAACAGGTTTAACTAACCCTAACCCTAAATCCTAACCCTAACAGATGTAACAGGTTTAACTAACCCTAACAGATGTAACAGATTTAACTAACCCTAACCCTAAAAGATGTAACAGGTTTAATTACCCCTAACAGATGTAACAGATTTAACTAACCCTAACCCTAAATCCTAACCCTAACAGATGTAACAGATTTAACTAACCCTAACAGATGTAACAGATTTAATTAACCCTAACCCTAAATCCTAACCCTAACCGATGTAACAGATTTAACTAACCCTAACAGATCTAACAGATTTAATTAACCCTAACCCTAAATCCGAACCCTAACAGATGTAACATGTTTAACTAACCCTAACCCTAACAGATGTAACAGATTTAACTAACCCTAACAGATGTAACAGGTTTAATTAACCCTAACCCTAAATCCTAACAGATGTAACAGGTTTAATTAACCCTAACCCTAACAGATGTAACAGATTTATTTAACCCTAACCCTAACAGATTTAACTAACCCTAACCCCCAAAATAAGGGAGTTAACCTTCTGAATAAGAGGAGCATTCACTTAAACCCAACCAATGCTGTCACACAGCACGAATGCAAGGATTTGTTAAGGAATGTTTTGAATTTGTTATTGTGGAAAGAAAATCCTTGTGAGTGAAGAATCTGCATGTGCCAGTTTGTGATTGTTTCCTGGAGCTCAGATCTGAGCAGCGTGTGTGGTGGGGTGGAGTGTGATGTGGTGGGGTGGGATGTGCTGTGGTGGGGTGTGGTGTGCTGGGATGTGCTGGTTGGAGGGTATACGCATGACATCCCTCCTGCTCCTCCTCTTCCTCCTGCTGCAGGCCAGTGCAGCCATAGCTCAGCCACGTTCAACAGCAGAACTGCAGTCTTAGCTGTGCACAGACTGTGTGGTGATGGGTAGAGTCCCTGGGCTGGTCATTATCAGTTTTACTGGACTGTAGGAGGCTAAATTGGTCATAATTTTTCTTTCTCTTATTATGACTCAGTTCTGCATCATCATGTACAATAAAATAGTCCTGCTGCATCTGAATGACTGTTTTGTTCTGGCTATAGTCCATTTGTTGCTGATAAACAGCTAAAATAACTGTTTCTATTATATGTTCTCTTGAGAAGCCCAGTGCGTCAGTACATGTGGTGTTCAGAAACAGATGAGCGTCGGCTGCTAACATACAGTGAGGACTGTGAGACAGGCGTACACACAGGCAGTGAGGACTGTGAGACAGGCGTACACACAGGCAGTGAGGACTGTGAGACAGGCGTACACACAGGCAGTGCCTTAACGTCACTCATGACTCGAGTGTTACATTATCCACAGGGAAGCAGTTTAACTGAAGTCTAGATTCAGCCCTGACATGGTGCCAACACAAATGCACGCTTCAACGTTACCATGGTACCACCTTCCCATCACCTAGTTGTAATGGTTTAAACAACAAGATCAAGGCTGTCCCAGCTGTTACTGTCACTGTTGCTAGGCAACCTCAGAAACTCGCTCACAAAATTCCCCAGGCTTCAACACTAAACACTCCCCCATCTTATCCTGAGGTCACAGAGAACAGATGACATTTATATACATATTTTAAAGACTTGTTTGGTCAACTTAGGACATTTTTATGGATGAGCCTGATAATAAATCAGATGGTTACAATGCAGGTGATACACAACACATTGCTGTGGACACAGAAACGCTCTGTGATTCAGGACTGTGCGCACAGAGTCATCACCTTAATGAAGACAGTCCAGTGTCAGGGCTCTTAAAATCAGCAATGGGTTTACGCAGAAAGACAGATAACAAGTTCAATAACCATAATGATAATTCATACACACAGATTTGCTCTGACAGGAAGCGTGGGGTCCATACCTCTCACTACTGCTCAACACTGTAGTACTAGTGAAGCTGCTCTACTGACGGCTCTAATGAATCAACAGTGCCCCCTACAGGCCATCAGAGATTTTTGTAAAGACTCTGGTTGTTTTATTTTTATTTCATAATTAAATACTTCATAATCCAGATTTTCACATTTTAGCTATTGGTCCCCCCTGATTCATTTAATTACTTAAGTAACCTGAAAATGTTTTATTTCAAACCGAAAAAGAGTTAGACAGCGACGCTCTCAGCACAGAAATACCTTTAAAATGCTCTGTGCACACTGCATTTGATTTAAATCTGTAATCAGTGCAGTAGGCCGCTAATCTATCCATTCAGTAAGTGTTATTTTTCTTGGCCACATCATCAGATAATGTATGAATTTGAAGTCTCAAGCTTAACTAGTTTGATTTATGAATTTTTACACCCACTGAAACTTTAAAGACTTTGTCGCAAAAACATCCACACATCATCTACGTCTGCTTCCTCAGAGCTGCTGTGAAGAGATGTTTCTCTATTCAGGCATAGCTGATTAAATATTTAGTTAGCATGAGCTTGGCTGTGTTTCAGAAGCCTGCCATTTGATGTCAGCAGAGATCTCTACAGACCACTGTTCTTCTGGAGTGAGTAGAGTTAGAGTGAGCGCTTGGAGCACATTTATGTGTGTTTGCCAGCAGGTCAGACGCGACAGAACTCCTCCACACTCAGAAATTAACTCGGTGATCAACAACAGAAGCCCCACACAATTGCTCAGGGGACTTCTGACTGAGAGTAGTTTCCTGGTCTCAGTAATGCTGAGGTCCCAGCTTACAGGAACTGATGAAATATGATTGTTGTGAATCGGATAGCAAACATTTCTGATGCATCTGTCTCTCTCTCTCTTTCTCTCTCTCTCCCTGCCTCTTTCTCTCTCTTTTTCTGTCTCTCTTTCTCTCTGCCTTTCTCTCTGTCTCTCTCTGCCCCTCCCTCTTTGTCTCTCTTTATCTCTCTCTCTGTCTCTCTCTCTTCACATCCACTATATATCCTCACCCCAATATGAGAAAGGCATCAGTATATTGATGCATTTTCTCTCTATAGCTAATCATCCAGCAAAACAGTCAATGTAACTGCTGGCCCAATCAAAATCTGAATTACCTAATTTTCTCATGCATAGTCATAACTCTAAAAAGGCAACCAACATATACAGGAACTGACATCCATCTGTGTCAAACAGGTTGATTTGCCTACATTCTGTAGGTCTCATCTGATCTTTATGGCAGTAGTTTTAGGTGACTCTTCCCCTTCTTTACTTTTTCAGCTGTTCTTTGACTTAAAGGAAATGGTCCCTGAAGCTCATATCACATCACTATGGATACCCTTGACACCTTGTGCCAGGCCATCACCAAGAATGTCTCACTGAATAACACTTTTATACAACCTGGAGAATCCAACACCATAGTGTTTATTTACACAACGGGGAAACACTGTAGAAGGGTAAAGTAAACCCTAACCCTAACCCTGAAATAGATTAATGCACTCTGCCATTATTTACTTTCAAGAGGTCTTGAGACTTATGACAGCGGGTTTCTTGATATATAATAGTGAACAGGAA
The DNA here is from genome assembly GCA_028565775.1 of Sternarchorhynchus goeldii. Taxonomy (NCBI): domain Eukaryota; kingdom Metazoa; phylum Chordata; class Actinopteri; order Gymnotiformes; family Apteronotidae; genus Sternarchorhynchus; species Sternarchorhynchus goeldii. Next base: position 28,233,277 of record JAOXYF010000018.1, read on the forward strand.
CACACTGCAATGAATAAAACTGAAACCACTAAAAGGGTTCAAGAGCACTGAGGTGAGTGGACTCATTACTTGCCATGCAGGCCTGGGAAACATTACTTTTCAGTTCATTAATCCCACAATGAGGGAGATTAGTGGAAACTGACAATTTAATGTATAGATGTATGCATGTATGGATTGATAAATAGATATATCACCTCCCTCCCTCCCTCGTCTCTCAGCAACTGACCCCCAATTCCCATCCGTAATTTTATTCAGAGCAGTGATGTTACCAGGAAAGTAGTGACAAAGTCATCATTTAGTATAAGGACGTCATTAGCAGGCAAGTACTCTAGGAAGGTGGGAGGCTGTGGGGTTAGAAGGATAGGAGACTCAAGGGTTAGTGGAATTGGAGACTAGGAAATGAGGCTTTGAGGAAAGGAGGCTAGGGGACTAGTAGGCTAGGGAGCCAAGAGGAGAGAGGGCAAGAGAACTAGGTGGCTAGAGTGCTAGGGGCCTAGCCAAATGTATTAAGTTGAACTGGTACCGTGTATTCAAATGACTGGAATAAACCATGCAGGGAGATTCGATGTGAGTACAGTGCCAGGTGTCAGCATTATCATGCATGATCACTTTAGAGGCCTTGGGCTTAGTTCTGTTCCCTTTAGCCAGTAGAAGTTCCAGGGCACAGAGGAAGCTCTCTGAGAGGAAGCTCTCTGAGAGTGCAGTGAGGGCCCTTGGCCTGTGCTTGAGTATCGATATGTGCCCTATAGTCTTCCATACCAGCTGCTGGATGACACGACCCAGGTGGAGAAGCATCCGTGTGGAGTCCTGAAATGCTGCCTGTTCCTTTCCTCCTCAGACACTCTGTTCTCTTCATGTCACAGTGCAAAGGGGGTCGACATCAGCGAGACTGATGAACACCTGAGAAGTGCTGCGGAAAAGCTCAGTAAACAGCCAGACTTGGTGGTGAACAGTTGAACAGTGAGGCCACAGGTGTGAAATAATGTGGATGGGGGCGGGGCGGGGCTGTGGCACCTCAATATCACACAGAGAACTATTCTGTCCAGCCAAAGTGGATAAGACAGTAATAGAATTTGGTGAGTTCCAGAGGTGAAAGCATTCTGGAGGACATCGTAACCTAGGCGTTACGTTTCCACGCCGACCCAAATCATGGTGTTCTTTTTGTAGGGCTTTGACATCTTTCATAAAGCCATACTCACTGTGGATCCTGGTTAAGGAATGACATCTTCAGCAGCCGAAAAATTCATCCACAAACCATGGAACCCTAGGTGGATAGATCTTTGTCTTCAGCGCAATGATGATAACCTAAGATGACAAGTGATGTGGCACAGTGTGATTGTTGTGTGATTGTGGTTTGTATCATATTATTATATCAGGAGGCAGCACACGTGAACATTCACACACCACTGTAGTATAAAGAAAACAAACAGAATCCTCAGGGTGGTATAAATCAAAGATTTTATTCTCAGTAGGTGTTTTCAATGCCAGCTGTGTAAAAGGTCTGTGAAAACACATCAATAGAAGGTATGTGAACATACGCACTTGTAAAACAACAATCCGTTGGAAAGAATCTCACTAGCTTTGCTTCCCACACCTGACACAAATGAAGAAGTTGAGAGTGTTAATTCTGTGTATATTGAAAATCAGCACGATTCACACAGGTTTTCTGCTCTGTTTCCATACAGGAAGCTGTTTTGCACCAAAACTGACAGAACTATGTCTTTCTTCTACCTACTTTATTCAAGTAGGCTAAACCTAATCCACTGTTTAATCTAAAGCCTAATCTACTGTTTAATCGAAAACCTAATCTACTGTTTAATCTAAACCTAATCCACTGTTTAATATAGGCCTAATCCACTGTTTAATCTAAACATAATCCACTGTTTAATCTAAACCTAATCTACTGTTAAATCTAAACCAAATCCACTGTTTCATCTAAACCTAATTGACCGTTTCATCTAAACCTAATCTACTGTTTAATATAAAGCCTAATCTATTGTTTAATCTAAAGATAATATACTGTTTAATCTAATGAATGGACATGGAATACTGGATTACAGGGAATTGGAGTCAGCAATATATGAAACTATACTCTTCACTCTGATTAGTGAGTACTTATGCATTTACATTACGTGAATGCATTTTGTCCCTTTTGGGGTCCGGTCTCCACCTCCACTATTGCCTTACCTGGCTGGGTATTGTAGTCCTGTGAATGTGAGTAACCAGCCATTGCACAAATCCTTTCCTCTCGCCTTCATTCTTTGATGTCAACTTGATGTCAAAAGATGAGATTAGTGGCAAATGTTTCTTTATGTTGTAGTTAATTTTTATGATTGAGTTGCATTTGTGCTGAAAGAATGGATACCAGCTTCTGTTCCATATTGTTGAGCAGAACTACATCCATTAGAACTACAACCATCAGAACTACAACCATCAAAGTGAGGACTGTTGTTCTGTTCCAGTGCATCTGTTTCATGCAGACATTACAACATATGGTCAGAATAATTCACTTTGCTTCTTTTAAGGAGGTACTAGCAGTTCATAACGAGCCCAGTTCAGTACTAGAACTGACCGGTATAATATGACTAAAATATACAGCTATACAGCTCAAATACTTTACAGATGTGGCACAACACTCTCACCTTTATATGTATGTAGAGTAGTTATGAAAAAAACATGCCATAGTAACTGCAGCAGCACATGGGGTTAACATGTTACAGAAGTGACCTCATGTCCCTGGAGTTGACTTTCTCAGTCAGTCTGTGTAAAGAGAAACATTCCCACTGCGAGGACCCACTGAATATTAGTTTAAAATAGAATGTGTCCTATACAGCACAGCCCTTATAAAAGGACATGCCCACTCAGAAGACTCTCACTCTAAGGACACACTGACTGAGTAAATGCTCCTACTCTGAGGACTCTGGTCTTGAGAGGACACTCCCACTCTGAGGACACCCCACTCTGAGGTCACTCCCACTGAGAGGACACTCCCACTGAGAGGACACTCCCACTCTGAGGACACTCCCACTGAGAGGACACTCCCACTCTGAGGACACTCCCACTCTGAGGACACTTAGTTCATTGCTCTAAACACTAGGAGGAGGCTTCCTGATGGGCTGTCAACCCCTCGGGCCTCTCTGTGGTGGATTAAATCATGCCTTTGGTGTCTGAGGAAGCCACTTAGATAATGAACAGAGGCTTAAGTGTGAGAAAGACGGTGAAGTTGTAAGAAGTGTTAGATTGGTAGGAGAGCACTGACGAAACTTCAGTAGGGTTTTATGGGAACGGATGAGTCAGAACTTAGGGACAAGGTAGATGGGTAGCAAAAAAAGTTTTTTAAGGGTTGTGTTGCACAGTGTTTTCTTAATTTTGCTTTAGCTTAAAATAAATTGTCCTTGTTATTCCTTGTGATTTTGTCTAGTGTATATTCAATGGTCTTTGTTCAACTTAAACATCTGTCTCCTTATCTAAAGGATTTAGTTCTGATGACAAAGGGCTTTAGAGGTTGGTAAAGGTTTTCAAATAATTGCAAAATACTCCATAGCCTCTTAAAGTGATTTCATCAGAATTCATCACCTAAGTACTATCACCTGAATACCATCATCTGAACAACATCATCTGAACACCATCACCTGAATAACATCATCTGAACACCATCACCTGAATACCATGACCTGAACACCATCACCTGAAGAGATGTATAGCATGAAAGATATCGTCAAAGGTATTAACAAAAGTATCAACAGAGGAATCAACAGAAATATGAACAGAAGTAGTGACAATGAATCCACATTTACTTAAACCTGTTCACATTCACATTCTCCTTTATCACTTCACTCATATATACGTTCTGCTTTTAATTTCAATTTCAGTTTATTTCACATTTTCTGTGCAATATGGCAGCGGCCATAAAGCCAATAGTGCTCATATTTACACTTCTGTGAAAGTGATCTGGACTCTGCATGTGAAACGCTCACATGCACTAATCTGACCAGTGCTTCATTATGGGTTCACATATACTTGAATTGCTTGGAGTAGTGACATAATTTTCACATCTGTTATCGGTGTAGTCAGGTCTGGGGGGATTCCTATTCATATTACATTAATTTATGCATGAGAATGGCAGAGGTGTGGTATGCAGTGTGCTGGCTCCTGAGCTAACAAGCTCATTGGCTTTGGGCTTAGTACATTAGTGTTTTCATTAGTACAGGCCACTCCCACCCTGCTTTTATTAGTACAGGCCACTCCCACCTTGCTTTTATTAGTACAGGCCACTCCCACCCTGCTTTTATTAGTACAGGCCACTCCCACCTTGCTTTTATTAGTACAGACCACTCCCACCCTGCTTTCATTACTACAGACCACTCCCACCCTGCTTTCATTACTACAGGCCTCTCCCTGCTGTATTTGTGCTCTCTGCTCTGAGCTGATTATTTCTAAGATCCCATTGATTTTGTTGCTGGATAGGGATGTAGCTGTTCATCTCTTTAGGGATGTAGCTGTTCATCTCTTTAGGGATGTAGCTGTTCATCTCTTTAGGTCTCTGTGTAAATGAAGACTTTATTTAATGCGCTGAATTCTTCATATTCATCAACAGATTTGCAAGTAAAGTCAGATGGGAAAATATTTGAAAAGAATTTGTAGAAAGAACTTTGCTAAAATGAAATTAACTGAGTGAACTGATTTCTATACTCTCCATGTCACAGTAGACTTCACGTGTTTCCTAAGCTGCATTCTCCTTTCATCTCTGCCGTGCTATAAAGCCTCTTGACCAGACAATTTCCAGGAGCATCGTGTGGACGTGCACAGAGCAGCTCCCTCATGAGGACTCGCTTGTCCATCAGAGTGGGTGATCATTACACCGTGAGAGAAGTTAGCCCCGCTGACCTCATCTCGAGGGCGCCTGACCAGACTCTTTGTCCGAGCGGTGGGACTGATGCTCTCACAGCTGTGGAAAAACCCCTCAACCTCGAGCATCTCGGCCCTGATGCTCTCAGGCTCTGAGTTTTGTTTGCTGCTGTACCCCCAGGATCAATAAAGTAAACAAATGTCTATCCACCCATTTATCTTTTAGGATGGATTTGTTTCTTTTAAGAGGACATATAAGACGAGGAAGAATCTGTTCCTCATTTGTCTGTTCTGAGAACATGATGACTGCTCTCTAGATACTATTTTGATAGGTGATTGTTCTCATTAACAGTGATGTACATTAACACTGATATACATTAATACTGGTGCACGTTACACTGATGTACATTAACACTGGTGCACGTTACACTGGTGTACATTACACTTGACTGGTTTAACTGGGTTGACATTTGGTTTGCCACTGTTTGTGAGAGATGGGGTCTGTGACTTTAGATCTGAAAGATGATTCATAAAATAATAAGATGAGAGAAAAGTATAGATGTTTACCACTCTCTCTCATCTAGAGCAACTTACAATTACCAATCATGTTATAGGTGAAGTATACTGCAGATACTCTTATAGGTGCAGTATAGAGTGCTTGACTGGATGGAGTTAAAACCCCACCCTGCAACAGGAAAGGCAGCACTGTTACATACTGCACCAAATACTCAGGCAGCATGTGGATGTGAACTTCAGACAGGAACAGGCAGACAGGCAGTACTGGGCAGAGAAATCACACACTGGGTTTCTGACTGATCAGGTGAGAGATGCCTGATTTGATGTGGTTCTGGAAGCCTGGGAAAAGTCCTTTGTAACATAACAAAGACACTGTGCTCCCCAGTACACTGTGTTTCCTATCCTACCCACAGCTCCCCAGTACACTGTGTTTCCTATCCTACCCACAGCTCCCCATTTCTCTGGGACACAGTGTGTACTGCAAAACACTCTCACCGAACCACTGAACTGGTTTACATTCAGTATTATAGTGTTTCTGAACTGGTGAACCGCTAAAATGTTTTACATTCATTAAACTAGTTCAAATCCAGTAATCTAGAGACAGGTTTTTTTATGCTGTATGCATGTGGTGTAGATACATGAACAAAAACACATTTTTCACATTTATATATTTGTTGTGTGTGTTGTGAATTTAAGATTTTAATTGCTTAGACCTTGAGATGATTATCTTTCACAAGCACAAAGCTTTTTAAGCTACTGCCCACTTAAATGTTTATAAATCATTTTTTAAGAATCACCAGCCAAACTGCTCTTGTGTCAAAGGCAAAATTTAACAGTCATAAAAACTATGTGGTAATACATGCAGTGTGCTCGTTAATATGGTTTGCTCTTTAATAAGGTTTGGTTGTTAACGAGGTGTGTTCATTAATAAGGTGTAGTCATTAATAAGGTGTGGTCATTAACAAGGTGTGTTCGTTAATAAGGTTTGGTTGTTAACGAGGTGTGTTCATTAATAAGGTGTGGTCATTAACAAGGTATGTTCGTTAATAATGTTTGGTTGTTAACGAGGTGTGGTCATTAATAAGGTTAACGAGGTGTTGTTCCAATGTCAGGCTCTGAATCTCAATGCCCTGTTATGTCTTAAATTGTTCATATACTGTACCTCTAAAGCACAGGTTCAAATTGCTCAGTGCGTCCATTCATTGTAAGTGATAGAAGTCTGAAATAATTGCTTACCAAGGCAGATCCACAAGGTTATAATCCATTGTGCAATGCTTGAGTGTAGTAGGCTGTTTCTCTCTCTTCCCCTGCAGACTGTTCTCTGGGAGACCATATGTACTGTTGTCCTGGTTCTGTGAGTGTATAGGACCAGTCAGTTCATAACAGAGGGAGCCAGAACTGATGCAATTTCCTGGTTGTAGCTCACGTTGCTGGGGAGAGATAATTTTCTTTCAGAGATTTCAGAAGCACCTCTAAATCAATTACACCTGTAGTACTGCAGACAGGAAATGGTAAGAACTAATTTTATATGCGCATCATATTAAGACATTTCACTGAACTGTGAGTTTCTACATGAGGCTGCTGCTACTTGACATTTGCTTTTTTAAAACTACTAAACCTTCTCCTTGAATCACCTAAATAAATAAATGAACACTATCATTTTTCACTTTTAGTATTTTAAAAGCATCCCTAGTGTCACATCAGCAGTCTGCCTGTACACTGTTAATGTTCACTCTTGCTGTGATTAATGTTAACAAAATAAACAACTATGATAAAACAATAAGATGTCTCTCCTAAAAGCACATTTACACTTATTTTTAAGCAGCTAATCTTAATGTCACATCTTTAAATCAACTGATTATTAAATAAACAACACAATGCATTCATTGGTTTTTCCATGAAACTATAGTCAGAAACTAAACATAGTTGTTTATCATAAGAACAATATGCTGCACATTTTTATCTGACTTTTACCTAATTTGCCTTTGTATTCCACAATGAATATTTAATATTTTGTTACACTTCAAACAAATGCCTGAAATGAATGTACAACAAAGTCTGTACAATGACACTGAGGTAAGTTACACTGATAAGTTACTCCATCACTCCACACACGCCACACCTGCATGCCTCACGTAGTGTTATGTATAGTTCTACACACAATATTATTTAGTGTTATATACCGTGTTATATAGTGTTTTGTATGTATATGAAGAGATGTGATTCCTCCAGGGTTCACCAACATAGATGTCAAATGCCATCATACTGAAACCATGACATTCTGACATTCCGCACTGATCTCATGGTTTAATTTCCTTTCATATACAATATTGCTGCAGTTTGTATAGTAGAGTCTGTTTGTACAGTAGAGTCAGTCTGTATAGTAGTCACTTTGTACAGTAGAGTCAGTCTGTACAGTAGAGTCTGTTTGTATAGTAGAGTCACTTTGTACAGTAGAGTCTTTTGAATGTTACATCACTGACATGGCATTGACACAATGGCATGACAATTGAAAAACTCTGCCAGCTCTGATGTTCAGGAAAGGAGGTTTTCACCAGAGTTAAATATTCTTTTGCTTTTGTTAGGGATCTCATAAAGATTTCTTTATTTAGAATGTAAGAAAGTTGATAAAGATTTACAAACATTATCAATTTTCCTTGAGTCCATGAGGTTTTTGGAGAGTACAACTATTTTTGCTTTCAACATCTAAATCAAAGCTCTTAACAGAGTCTTCTCTTGATCTTTCCTGCTGAAGTAGGGAAGCAGTCATTCATTCACCTGAAGCTGGTCTCTTGAGGGCTAATTGAATGAAGTTGATTATACTGTGTGGTTTGCTAGTCAGTGCTATTCAAGAGGTTTTTGACCACACTGAACAAGATTTTGTTTGTGGTGAAACAAATATCCCAACACTGTGATCATAAAACTGTAAAGCACCACACAGTTCACCTGTGTGATGGTTTTATGGTGTCATAGTGGGAGGAATCAGCATCTCCTCCACATGAAGGTTTCACACCAGTGTAAACCCAAACCCTTCAGTCTGAGAGTTGCAGCAGTGATACAGAGGCTTCACTTTTCCATGCGTTTGCCTGTGACAGGACTGACCTTTCCCACAATGTGCCGTTGATGACGTCCCGATTGTGGTCCCAGTGCATCAGTTCCAGAACAATTACCACTGCAGACCCATCTAACTAACAGACAGTCTGCCGGAATTAATAACTCACACATTTCAGCTTTAGATGATACCAGAATGTCTAAGGACGTTTTGACAGTTGCTGTCTGGAAATTAGATTGGATTATTAGCCAGAGAAAGAAGGATGATCACTTCTGGCAAGAAAAACAGAGAAGATAAACAATATATTGTACTGAATGAGTTCTTTCAGTGTTTGAGTCTCTGAAACTTGTCTTTGGTTTTTTAAAAAACCCAATAACTATCCATTTGGATAAATCCTGAACATTTATAATCATATTTTAGTTCTGCGTCGGTATCAGACAAACACAGTAGAGCTGTATGAATACAGACTGCATCTGTAATCAGGACTCTGCTCTGCATGTGTGTGTGTGTGTGTGTGTGTGTGTGTGTGTGTGAGAGAGAGAGAGAGAGACTGTTTGTGTTTGTATGTGTGTTGTAACTGGTTTGCTCATTTGGGACCCTAACATTTGTAACACAAAGCATTTCTGAAGCTGCTTTATGACAACAGAGCTACAAAAATGGTTCTATAAAAAAAGCTGGACGTGGTGTATGTGCATGATGTAGCAGTGATGACATAACAGTGATGATGTAGCAGTGATGACATAACAGTGATGATGTAGCAGTGATGACATAACAGTGATGATGTAGCAGTGATGATGTAGCAGTGATGACATAACAGTGATGACATTGTAAATTTGTTGTGGTTTGCATTACATTTTTTGCTTTTTATGTTGTTTTCACTGCTTAATGTTTTCAGAAACTAGTCAGACATTGTTTTGAAATGAGACTCTAACCTCAGTTCTAACCTCATGAGGTTAACCCCAATATGAGGTTAACAGTTCTAAACTCATGAGGTTAACCCCAATATGAGGTTAACAGTTCTAAACTCATATTGTTAAATTATTGCTGAGGATAATAACACAAGTTCAGTTTTGTTTTTTGAATTCCTGTTTGAAAAACTATTTATGCTGTTTATTAAAGAATGCTGTAGTTTAACACCCACACTGCATTTGCAGTACTTATTGCTATTTAATCTCAAATTCCAGACAAGATGGAATAATCTTCATAAATGAAACTGCCATAATGGAACCAGTTCTCAGCAGGTCACTGGGGATGTTCTTCTGGTGTCATGGCAAGAACGTGGTGTGTTTGGAAAATGTCTCCCCAGAGCACAACATAACAATGGCAAAATTCGTAATCCATTATCCATGTTGCTTAATCCATGACCTATAATTCATAATGCATGATCCATGACACATGATCAATATTCCAGGAAACATTATCCATAATCCATAATCCACGCTTGATAAACCTTTTAACATTTGGTGATAATTGATTCAAGTCTGTCTCACTTGTAAATGATCAAATAAAGCAGGCAGCACTCTGTTAATGACAACAGTAAAATGTGTTGCTAGGCTGCTGTTCTTTAAAAGGATACTTTCTAAGAAAAATCTAAAACACATGATTTTCACATTTTCAAATGAGATGAATTTTTATAAGTTCAAGTTCAAGTTCAAGTTTATTTATTTTTATAGCGCTTTTAACAACAGACGTTGTCTCAAAGCAGCTTTACA
>JAOXYF010000018.1:28243504-28255144 GCA_028565775.1 Sternarchorhynchus goeldii
AATTTGGAATAAGGCTGTAACGTAACAAAATGTGGAAAAAGTGAAGCGCTGTGAATACTTTCCGGATGCACTGTATCACAAATTCAGCAACCAGGATCAGCTGATGAGGGAGTGCTACAGACAGATGAAGGATGTGGTCACCATGGAAGCAGAGGAGTTTCCATGGTAGGATAAACCCCCATCAAATGTACTACTGAGATAGCAGAGGAGGCAGAAATAAGACAATACTACCAAAGGCTGCAAAATTCAGGACTGAAGGTCTGTACAAAGTCACTAATCATAGCACATGTGTTATATTACAGTATATTATATTATATCAAGTGGCTGGCATAGTATACAGAAACATCTGTACCAATTTAGGATGGAAGTTCCATGGTCTAAGTGGGATACATCGTCGAAGGAAGGTACCTAGTAATCAGAAGACTGCCGGTTTAAGCTCTACCTCTGTCAAGTTGCCACTGTTAGGCCCCTGAGCAAGACCCTTAAACCTTAAATGCTCAAGATGTATACTGTCACAATTGTAAGTTGCTTTGGATAAACGCGTCAGCCAAGTATCTATTCTAATTATTCCAGAGACCATAGTGTTTTTTTTACTCTTTGGATTTCACATTCACCCTCTTTACATGTGCAATCACAGTGACCTTGGAACAACATCCAATGTAACCAATTTTGTTGGTTTTAAAATACTCAGAGAAGACTTCCTCTCAGAGAGGCATCCTCTGTGCAATGTGATCACCATGTTTGACATTTGAAGTTATTGAGATGTGTTAAAATTTAGTTTTTTGAAGCAGTCAATGAATTGATATTTTGATGAGTTTTGTTTGACAGGTGCTTCTGTCATATTTATCTTGGGTCCTTTCTCTGGTTCTCTGATTGACAGAAAGAGCGGAAAACCACACCTGTCCTTCTGTTGGTCTACTGGCAGGTATACTGAAGACACACATATCATTTGAAAGTATTTATTTACTTCTGAGCCCAACATTTAAAACCAATACAGCTGCACTCATACTGGGGCATCCAGTATGAAAGACATGTTCACTAAATCTCATCTATGATAGTAATAAAAGTTTAAAAAACAGAAGCGCTACATGGTTGAAGTGGTTAGAACACAGGAAGTAGCTTTATTCTGAGAAGTAATTTAAATAATTCCACAGTGGCCCCACATTAGTGTGAAACAATGAAGCAGTAGCTTGGTTACTTCTAACTCACCTGGTGCAGCTGTTATTGCTCCATTAACATTTGAGCTTTTACCAAGCTTCCCACATCGGCTACTTTCACCTCTGGTTTTATAAGTATCTTATTTTATATACATTTTTATGTATATTTGAGAATGTTCATTTTTCGTTTGATCGCTATGTATCGCTAAGATATTATCATCCATCCAACTTTTGTTTTTATTAGCAGTATTGTATTGTGAACAATATTGTATTGTTTTGATTAGCAGTATTGTATTGTGAACAGTATTGCGAACAGTACTTTGAGGATTATCACTGAAGAATCATCATTTTGGGGTTGATTTAGCACACAGGTCGTGAGTACATAGAAAACGATTTCAACTGAAAGAGAGCTATGGACCACCATCTGAAAATGCTGACTAAAATTGACCAACTATACATCATGACGCTAACAAACAGTAGTCATAAATCACCCTTACTCTGCTTGTTTGTCCGTTTGTTTGGTTAACATTTTTCTGAAGAATTGTACACATTATGATTAGTGCACTAGATGGCATTACAGATACTTGGCATTACATATATTAACCTAGGGAACCACCCCCTTTTTAATTAATATAAATTTAAATTTTTAACATGCCTGTTTGTTGAGGAGGAACGCGATATTCACGTGGTACTTCACACAGACGCGTCAGAAAACGCGATAGTCACGTGGTACTCCACACAGGAGCGTCAGGAAACGCGTGTCTGCGCATGTGCGGAAGACGCTGGTCCGTCATCGTTGTCCTGTGTTTCTGTTCACTTTACTTCTTGTAAATAGTAATTTAGAGGAGTGGAGTGTAAGATAATGTCTGTCCCAACTCAATTAAAGGCTATTCAGCACCATTTAAGAACTGCTCAGGAACATGAGAAAAGAGACCCCGTCGTAGCGTATTATTGTGAGTCTGCAGTTTCTCACTTTCGTACAGTAGCTAGCAAGCTAACGTTAGCAATAAAGTACCGTTAACGAACCAGTTAGCGAACCAGTTAACTACCCTGCTGTGTTTAACCCTAAAAGTGCTTTAGCTAGCTAGCTAACTAGTGTGTTATCATACATTTTCATTTTCTGTGTCCCCTCTTCATTCATCTTCTTTTTGACATGATCTGATCTGTGTAGAGTGACGTTAAAGAGTTTAATCTCACAGTCCTGTCTCCGTAGCTCGTCTGTTGTAGCTAGAATCCAGAACTAGTGATCAGTCCTACCTATCGGGTTAATAATGATCAGTCCTAACTATTTATCGGGTTAATACCAGAGCTAGTGATCATTACCAACTATTCCTCTAGCTGGGTTATGTTTGGTTGTCTCTTTATCGGGTTAATACCAGAGCTCCCTAGTCAGATAGCGTACGTATTTTGAGATGTGATCTCTTTGAGCTCCTTAGCTGAGCTCGGTACCAAACTGAAGTTTGTTGGGTTGTGTCTAGTCATAAAGCAGATAACTATCTTCTAACCGAGTAAAGTATTTTACTTTAATATTTTCAAATGAAACTTTTAGCTGGATAGTTCTTGTTATAATTTCATGAAACACTCATCTATAGTGCATCTGTAATTCGTGTAAAAGTACACCTTGTACTTTACGTTTAGTAGCTGTTTAAGTTACTGCGCACAGGATCTGCGCTGCTGAACTCATCCGGTCTTTCAGGTGCGGTGGGTTTTGGTTAAAGGGTGTGTAGGAAAACTCACATGACGACGTCTTTTGATATATCAGCAATAACTAGACAATAACACACGTTAAAAAAGTGATTCAAATTCAGTGTAAACAGTACTATACCCACCTGTTTTAGTTTGTGAAGCAAGTAAAACGTAAAAAGAATCTTTTTTAGCTTGCATAGCTGTGAAATGCATTCAAAGCTAATGTCTGTCTAGTACAGTAGTGGGTGTTTAGTTTATCTTACCATACTGCAGTGATAATGAATTTCAAATCATTCAAACATTGTTGTAGTAAGTGACAGATGAACCAAGATGCATGAAGGACAGAGAGTAAAGGAAAAGCCCTGTTTCAAAAACATTGTCATGCATTAATCTTATTAAACCTTATTAAAAGCCTGTTTCAAAATCATTTTATGAGGTCAGTGATGTAATGTGATATGGTGGTATGTAAACCACCTCGTCCTATCAGATCCATTCTGTGGTAAACAGTAGCCTTCTACTTTATTGTGCAACCTTTACAGAGCACTCAGTTAGGAACTGTACATCATACCAAACCAGACAGGTTAAGGCAGATGGCCCTGAACATTATTCTCTGTGAATAAGATGATCAAGGCTAGGTAGACCTGGGTAGACATGAACCGTGTGAAGTGCTGATCTCTCACCCGGAGACTCACCCAGGAAGATCATGTCAGACGGTCTAGAGTGTTCACTGAGGATCATTTCCTTGCTCTTTGAGAGCTGACTAGTGCTCTGTGCGCCACTGGAGGTCAGCACTGACATTTCTGTGGGCTGCTCACACCTCATTAGAAGTGTTGTGGCCTGAAGTAGCATCTTTTTAACATGATTTTTCATAAACGTCTATGTTGTTGGGGATTATGAAATAAGCAGGTGGCTGTTTCTATCATGACTTTGTCTTTCTCTTTATGTCTTTTCAACTGAAATGATATTTAGGGAAGAGCTTTTGTCACTGGTCAAAAGAAACACTCCGTTGTGCTTCTCTCAAAGCAGCGCAGTAGGGAATCGCTTAGCATTTGTGTTGGTTGTGCTTGTGTTAGAAAATGACTTGTTGTTGATTGATCTGTTAATACTGTATCAGCCACCATGTCCTGTTTTCAGTGACAGACGTGGATGTTCACATGCAGAGTATTGCAAATGTGCTGAAACCCTATGGAAAGGGCAGTCTCTGACATGCTTCCCGTTCCATGTCCTGGAGCCGGTCCAGTCCTGGAGCCGGTCCAGTCCTGGAGACGGGCGGCAGCAACATAATGCGTCCGTTGTGGAAGGGGGACAGGGGTGCGCAGGCTGGCATTCCTGAATATACAATTCTGTTCTTGCTGCAGATGTCAGTGAAAACACTTACACTCGTCCCCACAAGACGTCCGTCAAACGTCAAGCTTACGTCGAAGATTTAGCCACAAGTCACAGGAGGTCACTGAGCTTTTAGTACTGAAGTTACAGTGTTGATGGATGTCCTGCATCTCGTAGCAGGTCACTATTAAGTCATTAAGGCATAAACACTCTCAAGCCGTAATTTAGTTCAATTCATATCACAGTGCAGAATGTCGATTAGACTGACTGCTGCTTTCTGCTGGTGGTTTGAATGGTGCCTGACGTTTCACCAGCAGCAGGACAGTGAGAAACTATTTAAATGTGTGTTTTCAATTTCTAACGAGTGTCAAACCGGGTGATGATGATGATGATGATGATAAGGAAGATATCACTGTCCTTCCTGCAGCACCCATTTAACAGCTTCTCATACTCCAGTGCCTTTCATCAACAGATTACCAAGGCTAACCATGGCTGAAGGGAGTTATGTTTTTTTTTTTTTTTGGTTTTTGTACATTTTCGTGGCTGTGCGTTCTGAATGGCCTCAGTGTTGTATTGTCTCAGTTGAGGAAAATTGGATGTTAAGCAGTAAGGGCTTCATGACATCACAAAGGAGAGCTTTGTTACTGTACACTGATGTCCAGTAATGGGCATCAGGCCTCTCCAAATTGGTCCCCATGGCGGCGGAAGTGGGTTATTCTTGAAGAAAGTAACAAGGCCAAGGGAAGACTTGGCCAGGACGGAGGTTTTCCTACCTCCTACCATCCTACTGTGCTGAATGCTGATGGAACACATTGAACCAGTTATACTCTGCTCCTGAAGTCCTGGGTTTATACCAGCGGCATGAAGTCTGCAGCTCAAATGTGTTTAGATGCTGAGTACACGTTTTTGTTGAAGACTTTTCTTATAGAAAACGCAGGTTTTACAGTTTCCTTTTTCTTCTTTTCCTTTCTGCTGAATCACTCGTGCGGAATGCAGGGCGGTTCAGTCACACAACACTTACATCCACTGAAGGAGAAGGTTGTCCATACAACTGAGACACTCTGCAATCCAGCACGAAGAGCACACGTCTTCACTGAGAGCACTTAAAAAAGTCCTTAAAAACAAACAAACAGTTGTTTGTGTGTTCTCTCCAAGGCTGTTGCCTGATTGTGTTGTCCACACTAACCCCAGTTGTGCTCACATGGGTCTGGGTTTGATTAACACTCCAAACACTCCAATAAGAAGCACTGGGGCACAAGGGCATCTGCCAGACGCTCTAAATGTAACTCTAAATGTAAATGAGTAGGCATCATCTATCAGGGCGGAACAAACTGGCATAATCTTTTTAATTGGAGAGTGTGGCTCTGTGTTAACCAACTGGTTACGTACTGCCTTCACTTTTCAAACCTGTTGTTCATTGCCTCACAGTGGGGATGTTGTATGCACGTCCAACACTCGGAGGCATTCTTGATCAACATGGGAATTCTCCAAAATCTCTGCATACCTTGAAATAGCACCTGCATTCACTAAATATTTAAATTCTGATCCAGAAGTTGTTACAGTGCTACGCTGAGGAAGGGATGGCAGGATGTGTTCTTGAATATTTAAAAATGGCATGATGTAGTTGTGAATATTTAAATTTGTTTGTTAGTACAGTTACAACAGTTGGCTTTTGTACACATGAAAAGGTTTCATTATATGTTCCCTTTTCACAGCTGGTGTGTTTTAAAAATGTAAAGGATGTTAGACAATTCTTATGTATTTGCTTATATTCATATATTCTTATGTATTTGCTGATCTTCTAGGCTTTCAATCCTAGAGGTATTTATCTTCCCTTGATGATACTGATTCAGTCCAATAATAATAAAAAAACAACAATCATTTTTATTTTTTTTAAGCTGAATATATTATAATATACATTTTATACCTCAATCAATGGCTTTAATATCTGATATCAGGCTTCAGTAATTTGACATTTGACATGATCTTAGTAGTAGTATCAGTCACGGTGTGCCTGGCTCTTAACCTGAGTGCATTCTGGACTGCATCTGCACCTTCGTCTGAAGGACCTGAGCACATGTCTGTAGGGTTTGGGGCTGGTCAAGTCATTGCCGTGATTTGCGGTCTAAACCTTAATGCAGGTGTCTACAAAAACACATTGTAGATGTTTGTCTAGCATTTTAGCTAAGTTGTTGTTATGTTTGTTTGTTTGTTTGTAATTTTTTGTAAATGTGAATGCTTTTCTTTTCTATGAATCTGGCATTCGTAACACATTATAAGTGAATTCATAAAAATTCATAAAGTATTCATAATGCTTTATAACCCTTTATATAAGCCTCTGCAACTTCACAGATGTTTATAGTCATGCCCATAAAATGTTATAACACCACTGCATAAAGCTTCATAGTGATGATGCATTATAATTCATTTTAACTGTTCTTAACATTGTTGGTGAAATGAGTGTCATAAAGCTTTATAATGTTTATAACATTTGTTTGCTAGTTAAAATGATGCCTGTGATTAGCACTGTGAGACTTTATAAAGTGAATGAACAACATTATAAAGCTTTACGACACTGGTCTTAGCAACAATGTTAAGAACAGTTAAAATGAATTATAATTCATCGTCAGTTTGTGTTATGAAGCCTTATGCAATGGTGTTATAACATTTTATAGCATTCTATAAACATTTATGAGCAGTTACAAAGCATTACAAATACTTTATAAATCTTTATGAATGCTCTTATAATGTGTTATGAATACCAGATTCATAGAAAGTGTCATCGTTCTTTTTATTTGTAAAGACATACTGAGCACTGGAAAAAAAAACCTTTTGAATGAGAATCAATGATATAAAACATCGGTAATATAAAACTAGCAGTTTAGCTTTGTTACCATAGATGTGAATCTCTAATCCGGGTCAGACCCCTGTGGCGTGGTTCTGGTCCAGCTCTCCGTGTGTCTCTTCAGGACGGCTTCAGGCAGCCTCACAGACACCTTTATGAGGACCAGTAGGGCTAGTAGGAGCCGCTCCAAATGCTGTGCTGCCTGGGTTTGCTTTTCCACGCTTCCCTTAGGAAGTTCTAATTACCAGTTCAGTGTGTTTTGCTGTATAATGGGTGTAACGTCTGAGCTGGATTAGTGCCTTTGAGCTGTGCCTTTGAGCTGTGCCTTTGAGCTGTGCCTTTGAGCTGTGCCTTTTCCTCAACCTTGGCGCTCAAAGCTGAGATGTAAAAATGTTGCTCCTGCTGTGAGTTTTGTGTTTGAACCACAGCAAGAAAAACATGTGGAATTTCCAGCTCCCTCTAACAGGAAAAGAATAGGCTGCACTGGTTCTTAACAAATATTTTCCACTTCATATTTAAAAGTGTGTGTGTGTAATGTAATGTTAACATTTGACCATTATCCAGTTCCATGAAATGCATCATAAATCCTGTGTTAATTAATATGATTGTGTATGTAATAAGACTGGGTTGCCTGGTCACAAAAACATGACGCCAAGGTCAGGTAATGCTTTTAAAAAGCCTCGATGTTTTAATTTCCTTGGGGAGTAAATTGAATTTGTGTGAGTTTTTTAATTGGTGAAAGGACAGGAGGGAGATGTTATCTCCGTCATCTTCGTTAGTGGAGGATGTCCCTGAGGGTGTGGACTGGCGCTCTGTGCACATGTTCAGAACCACTGAATGGGTTTGGATCCGCTGCTCCAGCTCCACTGTTGTCGTGTTTCCTGCTCGGCGGCAGATAATTAAGACCTCGCTTGCCAGCCACCTGGATTTCTAATAAACAGCCACTTCTCATGTTCATCGTTCAGGGCTGTACAGTGGGAGCCTTTGAAGTTTACACTGGTGTATTGAAGTCTGCTGAGTGAAGACTTCTCAGTCACTCAAGTGATGAGTCCTCGCAAGCTTCCCGTTCACCCATGTGCAGTGTCCCGCGGGCTCCAAATGTGAAGGGGGGTTGGGGGGTGTCCAGGGCTGGCCAGCATGACATCGTTCATTCTTTATTATGAGCATGTGTGCAGAACTGCCACAGCAGAAGCTTGTGGGAGGGCACTAGTACCCAGTGCACTCAGCCATAATTCAGTGGTTGGTTGTATTGGTATGGGGTGGTTAGTAGAAGTTGTTGTGATCAGTATTGGTTATCTGTGGTCTGTAGTGGTTTGTCGTGGTCAGATTGGTTATCTGTGGTCTGTAGTGGTTAATTGTTTCTTGAATGTTTACCTGCTAGGGTTAGGGTTAGTGTTAGGTTGCTCTGCCTTAAGCTTTAATCACATTAGTTTCAGGTTTATTTGTTGTTAAGATGGTCTATAGAAGCATTGCATGATTTTCAAATACTGAAATTTATTTGATTTGGTTCAAATGTTGTCGTAGTCTAATTGGTCATATTCTGGTGTTTTTGTGTTTCAGGTCGGCTGTATGCGATGCAGACAGGGATGAAACTGGACAGTAAAAGCCCAGATTGCCGGAAGTTTCTTATGAAACTAATGGATCAGTTGGAGACGGTAACATCAGCCTGCCTCAACCTGATCTCAACCTTTGATCAACAGAGACTTATTACCAGGATGAGCCTTCATAATAATTCCTAGAATCCTGAAAGCTACTTTAAACCATTTATTTAAATAGAAGAACTAGCATAAACACTACTGCTGCCTGGAATCACATCTGATGTTATTCCCTGCGTACTTTCATCCTGTCTTCATTCTCACAGTATAATGAAAAAGTGAGGAAACCTCTGTTCTGTGGGGACTGGTGCTCCCTTGCTGGTTAATAACACAGTAATCTCCTAGTTCATGGTTCTCCATGTAAGAAAACCACCACAAAATAATAATTGCTTTTACTCTGTGAGGCCACTGCAAGCACATTTCCCGTTAGGCTTGGCTGGTAAGCCATGTGGGAGACCTGCTTCCACTGTTGTTCTGGTGCAGTTTGTTAAATGCCACAGCAACAGAAAACAACAACCTTTGAAAGGTCCAGGCAGTCTTGTGGGCACATCTGTTTGCGATGTCTTAGAGCTCCTCTTTGTTCTAGCATGGGTTTTACTTAGTGACGCACATCTCTTGATAGTAACTTTCATATCATATTATTTTCACATAGTAAGGGTTGTGATTAATACAGTATTTTACTATTGGAGACTAATGGTATTAATTAATGTGATTTAGGTGTGACAAGAATGAAAAGCATTTAAATGTTCTTTTTTTTTTTGACAATGACAAAGAATTTTCTAAAATATAAATCCGAACAAAAGATGTTTGTTATGCTTGATTGATTGTTTTGTAGGAGGGATGTGGAAAAAGTGCTCTAAAAGATTTGATCGCCTTTCTCACTTACTTACAATGTCTGTTCTGCTGTGTAACCAAAGAGAAGTTCCATGTATGGGTGAAGGTACTTGGCCAGCAGTGTCTGACTCTGCCTTTGAAGCTGGAATCAACAGACAGAATGGAGAAACAGAGCTTTATTGGTCCAGGGATATAAGAGCAAGTCCTGGCCTTGGGTCACCCTCTTCATCCTAACTTTCCTAACTTAGTTAATAAGTGTGATACCACATGTGTAATTGATCTTCCATGTATGACCATGTGTGTAAGTGCACACATAGCAATATGCTGATATGTATTATCCATAACATCAGTCTAATCAGAATTCAAGGATTCTTTGCATTGAATGTAGGATCAAAAATGTAAGTCTGAACATCATCTGTAAGATGATATCATTAAAATGGCAAGTGATGTCATTAAAATCGCAAGTGATTTAATTCAAACACAAACAGTGAAACCCTTCAGCCATCTGGTTGCCACCTGCTGAAATGGAACCAGTGTGATTAGCTTTAATGGTTTTATGGGAAACTGGAGGCTCTCCAACAGACTGTAACATCTCACTGGGGATACTGGAGGCTCCTCAACAGACTGTAACATCTCACTGGGGATATTTGAGGCTCCTCAACAGACTGTAACATCTCATTGGGGATACTGAAGGCCTTGGGTGTTCTCCATAATTAACTGCAGCTCAGATTGACCACTGACATTCTGTTTCAGTTCAAATGTGTTTAATTCAGCTTCACAGAGTAATTCATGTACCTCAGTTATAAGATAAGATAAGATAATCCTTTATTAGTCCCACAATGGGGAAATTTCCAGATTACAGCAGCATAAGAAAGAGGGTACAGAAACACAATTGAGAACAGCTACTGAGTTATAGATCAGTCAGTAGCAGGTAGTGTGAAATAAATGTAATATCACATAAAAAAACATAACATATACAAAACAAGAAAACAAGGTGTGTTTAGAGGGTATTTTGGTGTTATACATGGTGCTGAAGGCGATTCAAGTTAATGGTGACTGCAGTAGCATTCGATGTGAGGTAATAGGCCTGCTTTTGTACAGGTGCCAGGTTGCACCAGTGTAATGGGGTTATGGGGATTCTTTCACTCTACAGATCATCATGGCTGGGTTCTGCCGTCACTGTGCTTCAATCAGTGGGGCGGTTCAGTCCACTAATGGTGCGTGGGCCTGTTCCCTGGAGGAGCTGAGCTGCTCCTCTCTTAATTATGCTCGCAGAGTGCAAAGTGACTGATGCGTCCCAGGAATTGATGAGTCATGGAAACACTGGATTCTGAGAATCCATCTTGTGTGTGTCCCTCAGTAGGTGCACACTGGTCCTTCATGGCAGTGCACATGTGAAACCTGTTCAAGGTTCACAGTGCAGAGAGCCGAGCTCAGAGAGCCGTTGGCTGACCAGGGTGGTGTGTGTGTTCCCACTGAACACTCCACCTCTGTGGGTGTTGTATTTTACATACCTGTGAATGCTGTTTGACAGAGTGTCTGGAACGTCGGAAAATAAGATTGTGTTGTTTGTTGCAGATGAAGAAGGACCTCAGCGACAATGAATCCATCTCTCAGGAGATTGTTGGCAACGCACACATCGAAAACTACGCCTTAAAAATGTTCCTCTACGCCGACAATGAAGATCGTTCAGGCCACTTCCACAAGTAAGAGCCTTGCTGCCCCTCATACTGCCCCTCATACTGCCCCTCATACTGCCCCTCATACTACCCCTCATACTACCCCTCATACTGCCCCTCATACTGCCCCCCATACTACCCTTCATACTGCCCCTGATGCTCTTGAGTTTTTTTCATTACCCCCCCCACACTGTAGAGGGTTTCATTACCCCCCTTTTTGTTTTGTGTTGTAATTTCTCCCCCCGTTTCCTCCTGCTGAACCGTGACATTGAATGTTCCCACCGTCGCCGAGGTGCATTGTGGGAATGAGCCACAGATCTAAATTGAGCACCAAAGGCAGGCTGTGTGCAGGGTCTTGGCGGGGGGAGCTGGTGTGGATTAATCTGTATAATGTTACAGGTCCTGCGGGCATAATGAGGCTGTTGTAGGTGGTGACGTCACAGGCTGGGCTGCAGTGCCAGGGAGCAGAGTGTGTGTGTGTGTGTGTGTGTGTGCGCGTGTGTGTGCGTGTGTGTGTG
>JAOXYF010000018.1:28280100-28302910 GCA_028565775.1 Sternarchorhynchus goeldii
TGTTGTAGAAGCCATCGGTAACCACGTTTACATGACGTTGTTGTTGTAGAAGCCATCGGTAACCACGTTTACATGACGTTGTTGTTGTAGAAGCCATCGGTAACCACGTTTACATGACTTCAATAAAATACAGCTTTAGAAATGGGCCTCAGCCAGACTACAAAATGTTCCTGTTGTGATTGTTGTAATTAGGGCTGGGGTTACTAGGGTTATGTCAGAATTCAGATCACATACACTTTATTAATATTGACAGCAATGTAGGAAATTCAGTTCAACAAAAAAGGTTGAATAAATCAAATTTATCAAAGGTTGAATCAATTCAACACAGTAATGGTATAAATATACTCTGAGGGATGTAAATAACTTCACATGCTCTCGTTCTAACAGGAGACATTTACATTCACTTGCCAGGCGTTTGTCTCCATAGTGATGTACAGCTGCTGTGTGTGCTGTTTGTATGCTGTGTGTGTGCTGTATGTATGCTGTGTGTGTGTGCTGCATGGCCTGAGAGAGCTACACCTGAATAAGAACAGCAGGGATGTTGTAGATCCAATCTGTATTTTCTCAGTGTGTTGTGGTTTGTTATTCCCAAGGTCCAAACTGAAAGACCAAAAAAAAAGGCTGGGAAAGACCAGCTTTTATCTTTTCAGCACCTTCTGTCTGGAACATTCTGGCACAATCTGGAACAATGAACTTAAGATACAGAATAATGTACCAATGATCTTTGTGTAAATGTTTTTAAGTATGATTGTTTTTTGTAATTGTTTTAATGTGACTGTGCTGAGGTAGTTGAGATGGTTTCTCAGGTTCTGGAAGGCTTTGATTAATAGACAAAACCTTTGTTTAATGGCATAACTGCAACAGGTGAGACTAAACACAGAGACGACCTTGATCTGAACTGATATGTTCAGCAGGTGAGACTGAACACAGAGACGAACTTGATCTGAACTGATATGTTCAGCAGGTGAGACTGAACACAGAGACGAACTTGATCTGAACTGATATGTTCAGCAGGTGAGACTGAACACAGAGACGAACTTGATCTGAACTGATATGACAGTGTCTTGCAGGTCCCATACATCAACGCACTACAAAACTCTGACAGCATCCAAACTACACCATCACCACAGACAACAGAAACACATTCCCACTCATTCTCCTAGCAGGCATTTCTGCACTTTTTCAGTGCTTTACTCTTTATTCTGCAGAAAACTGTCAGGCGGAGGAGAATCCGTTCCACTATAAATGGCCAGAGAGCAGACCGTCAGTTACCCACTACCTCCCCTGTTTCCCTTACAAAGAGCAGAATGCGTCTAGAATGTGGTGAGTATTCAGCCAGGCCCCTGCTGTCAGGACTCTGTCTCTCTGTCAGAAGATCAGTGCTTATGTGCTAATCATCAGCTCCTCCCTCTGTTGCTACAGTTACACTGTCTCATCTCTGTTATTATAGTTACACTGTCTTGTTATACTTTATTGCACACAGAACACTTTAAATCAGAATGTTTTTTCTTCTCAGCATGATCAGTGCAGAAAACTACACATCATTTTGGGACCTTCCAGATCTTAACAACTGCAAAGGCATTGAAGACATTGAAGTTTCACACGGTAGGCTTTATTTTTACAATTTTGAAATAAACTAAGCTGATCATTTCTTCTATTAAAATAATCGTAGGTAAGACACCTTCAGTTTGACCTTTGTTTGATTCTCATTTGAAAACAGAGAATGCTGCAGAGGTGGCTGTTCAACTTGTTGATATTACAAACAATGAGCTTTCAACTGTGGAGGTGTCACAGGTCGTTACCATGGTGAAAAAGCTGGTGAATGTGGCCCGAATTAATGCCACTTTGGCCTCCAGTGTGGTCACCATCATCTCCAATGTGATGATCAGCTCGGACTCTGCTCAGCTGGCTGCCTCAGGAACGTAGGTGCTTTCTCTGACAGTCGCATGTAGCTGTCAAAAACACACATTAACCTAAACCTGACTCTAACACTTAACCCTGACCCGAACCCTAACCCTAACCATTACCCTAACCATAACCCTAACCCTAACCCTGATCCTGACCCTAACACATAACCCTAACCTTGACCCTAGCAGTGGTTGCTCTGTTCATCATTCACAAAAGAGATGTGCATAATCCAGACTGAACCTTTTGTTTTACCTGCAGTGTTTCATGAGGGTTTAATGTGTGCTCTGAAATATTACCTGTTCTTTCAGTGCCTTGAAAACCATGGATGAGCTGGTACAGAAGATTGAGTTTGATGGTCCATCCTTGACCATTACCTCCAAGAACCTGGCTGTAGGGATCTCTACTCTCAACGCCAGTGACTTTAACGGAACCACATTCAGTGCCTACCTTCCAGCCAACAGCACTGATCCACAGGTGCCTGTCTCTGTCTCTGTGTCTGTGCCTGGTCTCTGTCTCTGTGCCTGTCTCTGTGTCTGTCTCTGTCTCTGTGCCTGGTCTCTGTCTCTGTCTCTGTGCCTGTCTCTGTGTCTCTCTTTGTGCCTGGTCTCTGTCTCTGTCTCTATGCCTGGTCTCTGTCTCTGTGCCTGTCTCTGTCTCTATGCCTGGTCTCTGTCTCTGTCTCTGTGTCTGCTCAGTTTGTCTGGTGGGCAGAAGGGTATTTAAGTAGTGTGTTAAATTCTCTGGATGCTCACACACCCCTAGCACACACAACCACAATACACAATACATCCACAGTACACACTCATACACCCACAGCACACACACCCGCAATACACATCCACAGTACACACTCACACACCCACAGCACATGCCCACAGCATGCATGTGTAGAGCAGCTCTGTGCATGTGTAGAGCAGCTCTGTGCATGTGTAGAACAGCTCTGTGCATGTGTAGAGCAGCTCTGCCCTGTGATCAAACCTGGTTCTCTTAGAAAAGAGGGAAATCCAGTGCATGTTTTCCCAGTGTTCCTGCTGAAAATCCAGTCCATCATGCATCAGACTTAATGGCACACTATTTTGTCTGGTTTATTACTCATAATTATACAGAAGTGATTAAGCACAACATAGTGAATGTGATCAGTTCTCCTTTTAGACAAAAAAATAGATTATATGATTTTTTGTTACTGTAGTTTGTTACGGTTCTTGATTTTACATTACATGACAAGCAGGACCTTCATTATCCCTTCATTAACCTTCATTAACCCTTTATTAACATTCCTTAACTTTTAATAACCCTTCATTAACCCTTCAATAACCTTTATTAACCCTTCATTAACCCTTCAATAACCTTCATTAACCCTTCAATAACCCTCATTAACCCTTCATTAACCTTAATTAAGCCTTCATTAACCTTCCAGTCATGTTTCATTAACCCTTCCAGTCGTGTTTCATTCAAGTCTTGTGTAGTGCCATCGTGTTCAAACATCTGGGCACACAGTTTGCTCAAGTTGGAAAAAGTGTTTGCACAGCGATGTGCTGGAGCTTCCCAAGAGGTCCAGGCGTGTAGAAACTTAAAGAGAACTTCAGTATAAGATGCTGACGGTGGCTGTAATGTCTCCTGTTCTCCTTCTCTCCTCAGATTAACTTTGAGTCGGAGATCCAGAATCCTCTGGCTTCTGTCAAGCTGCCTGCCACATTGCTATATAATCTGAGCAACAGTGATGTGGACACTGTCTCCAGAATTAACTTCATGTTCTTCAGCAGGACGGGATTATTTCAGGTGAGCACCCACCCAGGCCTTTAGTGTCCTACATCTCTTGCTTGTGTACGTTTGTCCAGGGAGTCATGGATATTTGGCTTTAATGTTATATTGAGTGTTGACTTGCTGATGTTTTTGTCTACAGCGCTTTGGATCATTAATGGTAAGGCAATAGAACTCTGGGTGAAATTATCCCTTGTTTGAATACACTAACACCCAGAGTTAATACTTCAAATAAAGAGGGACAAATAAAATTATTGCTGTTGAGTGAAAAATGCTGTTTATTGATAATCAATATGTAGTCCTCTGTCAAGCACTTGTTCGTCTGTTAATTGTTTATTAATACCTAACCAAAGTGTGATGCCCTTCTCACATTTTTGGACTGTATTACACATCTTACAGATACAGGCATTGTTCAGTTATGTGTGAACCCTGATGTTTACTGCATTTGACTGATGCTTTTATCCAAAGTGACTTATAATTGTGACTGAATACAGCTTGAGCAGTTGTGAGTTAAGGGCTTTGCTCAGGGGCCCAACAGTGGCAACTTGGCAGAGGTGGGATTTGAACCAACAACCTTCTGATTACTAGTTAAGTGCCTTAACCAGTGAGCTACTACTGCCCCTGCCACCTGATATCATATGCTTTCAGTCATGTGTGAACCATGACATCATATGCCTTCGGTTATGTGTGAACCATGACATCATATGCCTTCGGTTATGTGTGAACCATGACATCATACGCCTTCAGTTTCCTACACACTGAAAAGATGTCAAGATCGTAATTCATGGTCTCATACAGCCAGAAAATAACGCTGATACTGTTCTCTCTGAATAAAAACAACAACAGCATAAACAGCTACATGAAGTTATAAAAAAGTTCTATATGTTATTTGTAAACACCATAACATCTTTAGAAAAATATATAAACAGACCACAGTCTTTGAAATCTACTTTGAAATAGACTAACAGACCACAGTCTTTGAAATTCAACCAGATTCTTTTGTTGTTTTAGTCTAAAGAAAGTCCATTTCGTAAACCTCTGCTTGTGGCTTTTAACTCCTCTTTGAAATTCTTTACATTTCTGTTTTTGAAGTCACACTGTGTTGCCCTAAAGCACAACCTAGTATGAAAACCCACATTGTTTAATGACCCCTTCCAGGAACAGGAGAACAATGGTCTGTCCTTGAACAGTTATGTAGTGGCCAGCAGTGTGGGAAACTTCTCCATCAGTAACCTGAGAGACCCTGTGCGCATAGAGATCTCCCATCTGCAGTATCAGGTATTCATGCACTGTGACCTTCTGAGTCAGGAGACTGCAGTGTTTCTTTGTTATCCAGAATGAAGCTTCCTAGAGGTTCTCACTGTGATTAAAATGGAGAAATCAGTTATTTTTGTCATTTTTACCATTACTCTGGTTCTCATTATTTCTATAAAAAGGAATGAATTAAGTGAATTAAGATTCTTGTTCTGGTGAATAATATATTTTTTTTCCAGAAACAAATCATCTGGCCAACTTCCTCATAAATAAATCCAATTGAATAAGTTCAGCAAAGCAATCAGTAAAGAAATGAACCTTTCTGATTTTCTTTCAGTGGAATCCAAAACCGTTGTGTGTATTTTGGGATTTCACCATCAAGAGTAAGTCCTGCTAAATATCTGCTAAACAGTTGTTTTAAAGTGTGACGTGATTTAAATGGAACCTCTGTTTGGTATGTGTGGTGTTGATTATAGACTGGCACACATATCACTAATCAGGAAGGGTGTAATTCTGTCGTGTGTCCAACAGATGGCACTGGAGGATGGAACAGCGAGGGTTGTAAGGTTGATCCTGAGTCCAACAACAACAGAACAGTCTGCCTGTGTAACCATCTAACACACTTTGGGGTTCTCATGGTAAGATGTATCTTCTTATGTAATCTTCTCATAAACTGGGGTGTTTGCTGACAGAGCAAACTTTTTTCATCTTAGAAATTATATCATTATATAGAAGTTATATCATTTATTGAACCATAAATTAATGTGAAATTATGTTAATTAAGACTATCATAATTTCCTTCAACTGTATGATGTGTATGTGCATTATCAGTAAACCTTGGTTTGCAAAGTTCATTCTTCTAGGACACTGAACCAGTCCACATTTTCACATGTTGTGTTCAAACTTCCCAACTGAGCTAAGATATGTATCTCACTCTAGTCCTTGTGGATCTGGTTCAGGTTTCTTAGACACATCCCCAGAGTTCAGGAGAACTGGGGTGGAATCCACTGCCTCCCAGTACTCAGTGCTGGTTTCAGAAATGGTCTGTGGTTTTCTTCTCTGTAGGATATTTCTGGAGCTGCAGCTCAGATCGATGAGAAAAACTCCAAGATTCTGACCTTCATTACGTATATTGGCTGTGGCATATCGGCCATCCTTACAGCAGTGACTATACTGACTTATATTGCCTTTGAGTAAGTGTTTATTCCTTTTACCACATTAAACATTTCAGTTATTAGAATTCTACAGAAGTGTGCGAGAGTGTTGTGATGGCCTGTGTCCCATCTGTTACATACAGAACTATGGGGGCACTCCCATTGGATGGGAGTGGGTGGGGGGAATCTCTCCCATTGGATGGGAGTGGGTGGCAGGAATCACTCTCGAGCAGGACGGGTGGTAGGATTCCCTCTGGAGAGGGGGATTCTCTCTAGATGGGGGCATTCCCTCTGAATTTTAGCTTTGAAATTTTTATATGTGAAGGTTTGGATTAAGTGTGTATTTTCAAAAACAGATTTGTTCAGTCTGGGTTAGGGTTAGGGTTAGGTTAGGGTTATGGTTGGTGAGGGTTAGAGTTGGTTAGAGTTAGGATTAGGGTTACGGTTGATGAGGGTTAGAGTTGGGGCGGTTAGTGTGGGCTTAGCAAGTAGGTCATAGAAAGTTCCAGAATCAACTGTATTGTCTAAGTATACTGACACACTTGGTTCGAGTTGTTTGTTAGGGTTAGGGTTGGGGTTGGGGTTAAGGTTAGGTTAGGTTAGGCTAAGTTAGATTGGGGTGGGGTTGGGGTTAAGGCTAGGTTAGATTGGGTTTGGGATTACGGTTAGGTTAGCACATAGACAAATTAAGTGAGAGACAAAAGGAGTGATAAAGGAGTGATAAAAGATATATAAAGGAGAGCTTGAGAACATATGTCATGCTTGTACTCCACCTACACCACCCTTGATCAGATGGGTATCATACTTCACCTACATCACCCTTGATCAGACTGGTTTTGTACTTCACCTACACCACCCTTGATCAGACGGGTGTTTGTCCCGTAGGAAGCTGCGGCGCGACTACCCCTCGAAGATCCTGATGAACCTGTGCACATCGTTGCTGTTCCTGAACATGGTGTTCCTTCTAGACGGCTGGCTGGCCTCCTCCGACACCACGGGTTTGTGCGTGGCTGTTGCCGCCTTCCTGCACTTTTTTCTGCTCACATCCTTCACATGGATGGGGCTCGAGTCAGTCCACATGTACATCGCCTTGGTCAAGGTCTTCAACACGTACATCCGGAGGTACATCCTCAAATTCTGCATCGTCGGATGGGGTGAGTCATTTTAAAATAAAAATCAACAGCAAAAGAAGTTCAAATCCATCCCAGCGCATTAAACTGTAAAACATGGCAGCGCTGTGTATTTTCTAACCTCATGAAAGCACTGCAAAGAGGTGGAACCCCTGGTGTCTCTGTGTGTTTTGGGCCACTAGGTCTTCCTGCTCTGGTGGTCAGCATTGTAGTGGCCGTGGATAAGGACTTCTATGGGAAGGAGTATTACGGGAAAGGGGAGGATGGTCACGGCTCATCTGAATTGTAAGTTTGACCAAGAACTTCACACTTTGTTGTGTTGTGTTGTGTAGTGTAGTTTAGTGTTGTGTTGTGTAGTGTAATGTAGTGTAGTGTTGTGTAATGTAGTGTAGTGTTGTGTAGTGTAATGTAGTGTTGTGTTGTGTTGTGTAGTGTAATGTTGTGTTGTGTAGTGTAATGTAGTGTTGTGTTGTGTGTAGTGTTGTGTAGTGTAATGTAGTGTTGTGTTGTGTGTAGTGTAGTGTTGTGTAGTGTAATGTAGTGTTGTGTTGTGTAGTGTAATGTTGTGTAGTGTAATGTTGTGTTGTGTTGTGTAGTGTAGTGTTGTGTTGTGTAGTATAGTGTTGTGTAGTGTTGTGTAGTGTTGTGTAGTGTAATGTAGTGTTGTGTAGTGTAGTGTTGTGTTGTGTAGTGTTGTGTAGTGTTGTGTTGTGTTGTGTAGTGTAATGTAGTGTTGTGTTGTGTAGTGTTGTGTAGTGTAATGTAGTGTTGTGTAGTGTTGTGTTGTGTTGTGTTGTGTGTAGTGTTAGGTGTTGTGTTGTGTAGTGTTAGGTGTTGTGTAGTGTAGTGTTGTGTTTTGTAGTTTGGTCCTGTATAAGACTGCCTTCATCATGTTGGTGATTCATGGTGATTCATCTTAAAATGTGTTACAATACCAAACACAGTAATAAAGGTATGAAATAAAACCACTGAGAGGATCCTTAACATATTAAATAATAATAAACATATGAATAAAAAAATGACCTTTTGAACCTTCACCTCTCCTAATGACCTTTTGAACCTTCACCTCTCCTAATGACCTTTTGAACCTTCACCTCTCCTAATGACCTTTTGAACCTTCACCTCTCCTAACAGTTACAGCAGTTCTTCAGGCTCTCTCTTGTGTTTCCCTCTGTAGCTGCTGGATAACCAACAAGGTGGTGTTCTACGTGACATGTGTGGTGTACTTCTCCGTCATCTTCCTGATGAACCTGGCCATGTTCATTGTGGTGATGATGCAGATCTGCGGCAGGAGTGGGAAACGTAGCAACCGTACGCTGCGGGACGAGGTCCTGCGTAACCTGCGAGGCGTAGTCAGCCTCACCTTCCTGCTGGGCATGACCTGGGGCTTCGCCTTCTTCGCCTGGGGCCCCGTCAGCCTTGCTTTCATGTACCTCTTCTCCATTTTTAACTCCCTGCAAGGTGTGTGTGCTCGAGACATGGTGCTGCCTGCTTGTAAGGAACTCCTCCCTTGTGTCAGTATTCACTATACAGCCTCTCGCTGGCTGGGACCCGGGATCTTCTGTTCTGTGTTAGCAAACGTTGCCATTTCTGGTTAAAAGTCTTAAAAGTCCCCCTTTCTGAGGAAAAGCAGTTATGTATCACATGTGAGGTACGACACATAGATGAGAGAGAGAAACACAATGGTAGCAGTTATTTTGAGACACCAACAATGTATACATAAAATATTAACATGATACAATACTGAATTGGAATTTTTGGAATTTGAAAATGCAAAAATTAAAAATACACATCTCACTGTTGTACATATTACTGTTTATGTATTTTTTGGGGGCGGGACATCACCCAGTTGGGCCTTATCCAGTTTGGTATTAATCCAGTATCACCCAGTTTGGTATTATTCTGTTCCCAACATTTGATTGATACGTTGTGGCCATACTGCTGCAGTATGAATACATTAATATCTGCAGTATGATTACATTAATATCTGCAGTATCAGGGGCAGTATCAAGGCTGTTCACTGCAGCCTCTGGACCTGATGTATGTTGAGAGAGGAGTGGAGCACCTGTCCCTTGTGTTTCCTGCTATAGCATTTCATTCCTCATATACCAGATCATGAGGCTCAAGACAGGGCAGATAAAGCTGTGAAGGGCAGATCGAAGACTACAACACACCCCAGTGAAGGGTAAAAGGGTGTAAGGGTAAAAGGGTGTAAGGGTATAAGGGTATAAGGCTCTGAATGAATCAGTCTGAGTTAGAAATGCTGAAGGACACACTGGAGGACGTTTTATTCACTGTAAGTCAAGCCTGTATGTATTTGATCACAGCAGATATGTTCATAATTTTCCCTCAAATATCGTTTATCCAACAGGGTTGTTTATTTTCGTCTTCCACTGTGCTCTGAAAGAAAATGTACAGAAGCAGTGGAGAAGATTCTTATGCTGTGGAAAATTCCACTGGGCAGACAATTCAGGTAAAAGGCTGAAGCTGGGTTATTTTTTTTATATTATTACTTGGGTATATAGAACACTGGTAATATTATTACTGGGGTATATAGAACACTGGTAATATTATTACTGGGGGTTATACAACACTGGTAATATTATTACTGGGGTTTATAGAACACTGGTAATATTATTACTGGGGTTTATACAACACTGGTAATATTATTACTGGGGTTTATAGAACACTGGTAATATTATTACTGGGGTTTATACAACACTGGTAATATTATTACTGGGGTTTATACAACACTGGTAATATTATTACTGGGGTATATAGAACACTGGTAATATTATTACTGGGGTTTATACAACACTGGTAATATTATTACTTGGGTTTATAGAACACTGGTAAAGAATTCTATATCCCCAGTAAAGCATTCTACATCCCCAATTAAGCATTTTGCAGCCACAGTAAAGCATTCTACAGCCCCAGTTAAGCATTCTACATCCCCAAGATTAAGAGATTCACAGGTTCAGAGATTCACAAGTTCAGAGATTCACAGGTTCAGAGATTCAGAGATGGCTCAAAGTCAAATGACTTCTGTTGTTTATTTCATTTGCCTTCATCAAGTGTCTGGGTGAAGCAGTCAGATAACAGATATGCAGATTATGTACATTTACCAGCACTTCTTCCTTACAAATGGGAACTAAGTTCTCCTGACATATATGATGAATAGATGTCTTTATTATTCCATAGTGAACAGCATTTATTAAATTCATGATACAAGAGCTATGTTCAAAAACATTTAAAACTACTTCATGCTTTTAATCCTGGTTTCCTGCTCTATCTATCAGATCATCTGATACATATTCGTATGTTGTCATGAATATTCTATATTTTGGTATGTTTCCCTGATACATATTCATATGTTGTCATGAATATTCTATATTTTGGTATGTTTGTAGACTGGAGCAAGACTGCTACTAACAACACCAAGAAGGTGAGCTCAGACAACCTGGGGAAGTCGCTATCATCCAGCTCCTTCTGTTCCTCCACAGCCAACTGGACGTCCAAGGCCAAAGCCACACTGAACCCCTTCACCAAGCGCCACAGCAGTGCAGGTGAGTCTTACTACTGGACTCGTCACCACACTCACCACACACACTCAACACACTCACCACACACAATTACAGCTGTCTGGAAGCAGGGCTTCCAAATACATGTGAAGTGTAGTTCTACTGAAAAAAAAAAATCAAGAGAACATTTGAGAGTCTAATTTAGTCTAAGTTCAGAACATCAGTCTAATGTCCCTAAAATGCTCTTGATCTTTTAATAATTTATGATAATTATTGGCTGTAAGCATTATGTCGTCCCCAGAAGAATTCCCCGAATAATTTTCAGCTCTTGGACACCCTCTATTATTAAGGTTATTAAGGTTGCATAACTGTAATAAAAGTCCCCAAAAGTGAAAAAATACTACATTTATTTCTATGTGAAATCCTGGACCCATTTCAGGGCTGTTCCTGTGATTCCTGCTGGGTCGCCCAGCAGTGTTTCACTGATTTAGTGGTTCTGTATGTTTCTATTTATGTTTGCGGAATAGATCATAGCCACTAGAGCGATGGAGACTCACCGTGAAGTAAAATTCAAGGTAGCCTGAATCCATGCTTTCTTATTGTGTTTGTCTTCCACCTGGTAGAGCTGACTGTGTTCAATCTGACTGTATTCAATCTGACTGTGTTCAATCTGACTGTATTCAATCTGAACGTGTTCAATCTGACTGTATTCAATCTGACCGTGTTCAATCTGACTGTATTCAAACTGACTGTATTCAATCTGACCATGTTCAATCTGACTGTGTTCAATCTGACTGTATTCAATCTGACTGTATTCAGTCTGACCGTGTTCAATCTGACCGTGTTCAATCTGACTGTATTCAATCTGACAGTATTCAATCTGACTGTATTCAATCTACAGTTGTAGAATTCCCATCTTTTCCCAGTTTTTCCCATGGAAACCTAAGTAAATAAGAGAGTGGTGGTGTTTCACTAATGTTCCACAAATGGTCACAACTGTTTGGTGGATTGAATTCAGGTTGTGGAATGACATTTAAAGTGATGTCCCAAGGACAGTGCTAATCTCTACCAGTGTTCAAACCATAGCAAACCTCTGTTATAGGCTTAACAGGAACCCAGTGATTTTGTTAGTGGGACTGAACATTGTACCTAATCATGCAGTCAGGGACCTCAAAAATGCTGAAACTTTATTCAAAACCTAATAACTATAGTGTCAAAACACTGTTAAAATGCTTTTTTTAAAAGTCAGAGACTTTAAAGGAATCACACGTATAGAAGAAGAGACGCTGGTAAAAGATCATTGTCCTTTAACCACTACAAATGCCACTTCCATTCTGATACTAATGTTTAATTAGTGTTGCTAGTTTTGCTTGTTGGCCACATGCTTTGGCACACGAGTGTCAAAAAGGTCACTTAATACCAGAACATCTACAGAGGGTTATAAGACAGGACACTTGCCCCAGGCTCACCCACAGCCCTGCTCATAACCCCACCCTCAAACCCACCCACAGACCCACACAACCCAACCCACAGATCTCCATAGAGACCCACCCATAACCCTGCCTACAGACCCACCCATAACCCCACCCCCCAAGCCTATTCGATAAAACCACATCATTCATGCTTAGTGTACCCACTGTATCTGTGCTCTTTATCAGGTGTATTCAGACTGTATTCCTGGGAACTTTTTTTCATTGATTGCTCAGCTGTTATTTATTTTATATGATTACTGCTGTTATTTTACTGGTCGCTCTAACAGAAGATAAAAACAACAGCATGAACTCCAGTGCTGTTGGAGTTTAAACCATAGGATTAGAAGAACATCTACAGAACATCAACAGAGGATTATAGTGTGGGTGTCCAGTGTGTGTGCACTGTGAACGTGTGTGTGTGTGTGTGTGTGTGTGTGTGTGTGTGTGTGTGTGTGTGTGTGTGTGTGTGTGTGTGTGTGTGTGTGCACTGTGAATATCTGTGTCTGGCCTGTGAATGCACTGAGCTGTGTGAACTGTGACCAGTGTGCTGTGATTTACGCTACAGAGCTACACTCTTTAAATAGTAGTTCTAATAATCTCAAACTAAATTGCTGAATTTCTCACAACAATAACTCAAGGTAGAACACCCACCAGAACTGTTTAAAATGGCACCAATTATTTCATTTATAATTTAGTCTTACACCACGTTCATATAGATGATTACACTTCTTTGAATGTATCTCCTTGAGTACCACACACACATTTATAAACACACACACACACACCCCTATGCAAATGCCTCTGACTGGTGCTGTGTGAGTGTGTGAGTGTTTGTCCAATGCTAACATTGTAAAGGCTCTCAGGGAAAAGTGCTGCTTCCACACACTGCCCTTTCTCCACTCATGTCACATGACTCGGTTTCCAGGTAAAGGGTCCTCGAGCCAAAGCAGCCCCAGGTGCTTTGCTTCTGACGTCGACGCCTCCACCTCCAGCTCCTCCATCCTGCCTGTTCACCAGGTCCTGGACAAGGTGAAGGGCTACTGCTCGGTCGGCTCAGATAACTTCTACAAAAACATCATCATGTCTGACAGCTTTAGTCACAACACCAAGTTTTAGACAGAGGGAGGGTGGACAGTGAAGGCTTTTATTTTGGACAGGCTTTTATTTGGGTCAGGCTTTTCTCTAGAACAGATGAATACTAGCAACATAGTGAGCTAACCAGCCAGAAATGGAGTACTGCGATTCATAACCCTGTAGAGAAGTAAAGCACCAGAAGAAGTGGACTTTACATACTGTGATGTTGAAACTTTTTGTGTTCTGTAAATATTCATAGTCTGTATTACTGTATGTGCCTTTTTTTCTAATTGATCTTTGTTATGTACCTTCCTTTTGCACATGACTGGTTTTGCATTCAGAAGCGTGTTTTGTACATACATAGCTACATGTTTATGTTTGTACTTCTGTCTTATAGGAAATAAAATAAATACATTTTTTTAAAAGTCCAAGGGCCCTGAAGACTCAGACATGATGGGACTGTTCTGTTCTGCCTGCTACCTTTCATCACCAAAGCAGCCTAACAAATCTTTCCACTGTAGTTCAGCTGAAATCGTTTATCACTGTTTATGTTGCTCTTGATGTGTCTTCACATGCTCTACTACTGATTATCGCTTTTCAGAGGATTGTTTTGATAGTGCTGAAACAGCTGCTTTTTCTGTAGAGGATTCAGAACTATACACTCTCCTACAGAGGATTCAGAACTACACACTCTCCTACAGAGGATTCAGAACTATACACTCTCCTACAAAGGATTCAGAACTACACACTCTCCTACAGAGGATTCAGAACTACACACTCTCCTACAGAGGATTCAGTACTGCACACACTCCTACAGAGGATTTGGAACTACACACACTTCTACAGAGGATTCAGTTAGTAAAACAGTTAGATGAGCTACACACCAGATCTAACCAAGATCATGGAGGTATTTATTCTTTAAGACCTGGTAAACATATGAAATCTTTCTACTTTACCAAAGGCATTGATAGATGTGTTACTGTGTGACGTCTGACCTGTATGATATGTTCATTGTTGAGTCTTATACTGATGCTTGCTGTGAACATGTGACAGTCTTACTGTATAATAAACAAAGCTAAAAGCAGCTGTGGTCTGTCCTGTATGGCTGAAACACCCTGTTTTTGTCTTCATGAATATTTATCTGCTTGTCTTTAAGGGATTGACATGGTTTTCACTCTGTAAGCAACATGGTTTCTAAGAATGTGTGAACTGCCCCTAAGAATGTGTGAACTGCTCATAAGAATGTGTGAACTGCCCCTAAGAATGTATGAACTGCCCCTAAGAATGTGTGAACTGTTTTTAGTACAAATCCAGACACCATTTCCAACCCTCATGGATAAGCAGCACTAGCAAAATGAAACCCAGTTTAGCTGCGTAGACGGACGGCATGGAAGATTCATGTACATGCACATCCTGGTTTACACATCTGGCTTGTTTACATGTAGCCCAGATAACAGATAGTGGTCATGTGATACTGTATAACATTTATTAATGAAAATTCAGTAAAGCTCCTTTTGTGTTTTTTTCTATATTTATTTAAAGAATATTCCTGGAATG
This sequence comes from Sternarchorhynchus goeldii, assembly GCA_028565775.1. Classification (NCBI taxonomy): domain Eukaryota; kingdom Metazoa; phylum Chordata; class Actinopteri; order Gymnotiformes; family Apteronotidae; genus Sternarchorhynchus; species Sternarchorhynchus goeldii. Next base: position 28,294,932 of record JAOXYF010000018.1, read on the forward strand.
TTTGTTGTAGCACTGATGTGATCGGTTGTATGTGTCGATGTGACTGGTTGTATACACTGATGTGACTGGTTGCAGAAGTTACATCTATTCTATATCAGCTTTTGAGTTTAATGAATAAAATTCAATTGTTATGTGTGTGTGGTTATTGCTGTGTTGAGTGTACAGTGAGGAAAATAAGTATTTGAACACCCTGCGACTTTGCAAGTTCTCCCACTTAGAAATCATGGAGGGGTCTGAAATTTTCATCTTAGGTGCATGTCCACTGTGAGAGACATAATCTAAAAAAAAAATCCGGAAATCACAATGTATGATTTTTTAATAATTTATTTGTGTGTTACTGCTGCAAATAAGTGTTTGAACACCTGTCAATCAGCAAAAATTCTGGCCCTCAGAGACCTGTTAGTCCGCCTCTAAAAAATCCACCTCCACTGCACTTATTATTCTAAATTAGAAGCACCTGTTTGAGGTCGTTAGCTGCATAAAGACATCTGTGCACCCCACACAATCAGTAAGACTCCAACCTCTAACATGGCTAAGACCAAAGAGCTGTCCAAAGACACCAGAAACAAAATTGTAGACCTCCACAAGGTTGGAAAAGGCTACAGGGCAATTGCTAAGCAGCTTGGTGAAAAAATATCAACTGTTGGAGCAATTATTAGAAAATGGAAGAAGCTAAACATGAGTGTCAATTTCCCTCGGACTGGGGATCCATGTAAGATTCACCTCGTGGTGTATCAATGATCCTAAGAAAGGTAAGGAATCTGACCAGAACTACACGGGAGGAGCTGGTCAATGACCTGCTCCTCCCGTCTTACATGACTGTACAAAGTGCAAACCAGGTACTGGCTCCATCCTGTATGTACTAATCCCAGGACACATGTTGGGTTTGATGAGTTTTGGTATGTTGGATATCAGATTCTGGGCAAAATCTTGACTGATGGTAACTCATTCTTGCCTAATCAGTGCTTGGAGGTGGTCACAGTTTCTATGTTTTTGTTTGTCCACCCTCTTTTTAAGGATTGACCACGGGTTCTCAGTGGGATTGAGATCTGTAGAGGTTCTTTACCATGGCCAAAATTTCAATGTTGTGTTCACCGAGCCACTTTTACCTTGTGACATGGTGCTCTGTCATGCTGGAAAAAACCTTGCTCATCACCAAACTGCTCCTGGGTCGATGCGAGAAGTTGCTCTCGGAGGATGTTTTGATACCATTCCTTATTCATGCCAGTGTTCTTGGGCAACATTCTGAGTGAAGCCCCTCCATTGGATAAGAAGAAGCCCCACACTTGAATGGTCTCAGGATGCTTTACTGTTGCCATGACACAGGACTCATGGTAGTGCTCACCTTTTCTTCTCTAGATGATCATTTTTCCAGACGTCCCAAACAATCTGAAGGAGCTTCATCAGAAGAAATTACTTTACCCCAGTTCTCTGCAGTCCAATCCATTTACGTCCTGCAGAATGTCAGTCTGTCCTTAATGATTTTCTTGGAGAGAATTGACTTCTTTGCTGCCCTTCTTGACACTAAGCCATCTACCAAAAGCCTTCGCCTCAGTGTGTATGCAGATGCACTCACACCTGCCTTCTGCCATTCCTGAGCAAGTTCTTCACTGCTGGTGTCTTGATCAAAAACTCGACACTGCTGGTGTCCCGATCCCATAACTGCATCTTCTTTAGGAGACAGTCCTGGCACTTGCTTGTCTTTCTCAGGTGCCCTGAACCTTTTTCACTGTGGTTGAATCTCCTCTCTCCTTGGCGTTCTTGATGATAAATGGTTGATTTAGGTGCCATCTTACATGTAGCAATGTCCCTGCCTGTGATGCTAACGAGAAGATCACGGAAATTATCACTATAAAAACCATATTTTTATCACCATAAAAAACATTTGGCCACTACTGTATTATCTGTGATATTTGTGCCAGTCTCAAAACTTTTGTCAATGACTGAACTGTAGGAGTGCATGACTGAACTGTAGGAGTGCATGAGGTCAGTTTTCCAACGAGACCATGAAGCATTTGTGAAGGTGTGGAAGGAGTGTCTGCTCAACTCTACATTTATTCAAAATAAATGTAAATTTCAAAGCTTCTACAGGAAGTAAGGCTTTCAGCTGACGGAAAAGTGTTGAGTATTCTCACAGGCAAGAGTGTCCTTAGAGTGTCCTTACATATAATACAAACACATACACAATATTTAGTTCCAGGGTAAAATATCCTGCAAAATTCAAATCCTTTTGAAGAAGTGGGTCTTCAATCTATTTGACTGTATGACTCCACTGTATGGACATGGAAAGGTTATTCCACCCCCTAACTGTCACTGCAGGAAACTGTCTCTGTCTCATGAGGGGTGTGTCTTCCCTGTCTCGCGAGGGGTGTGTCTTCCCTGTCTAATGAGGGGTGTGTCTTCCCTATCTCATAAGGGGTTTGTCGTCCGTTTCTCGTGGGGGGCGTGTCTTCCCTTTCTAATGAGGGGTGTGTCTTACCTGTCTCATGAAGGGCGTGGCTGCCCTGTCTAATGAGGGGTTTGTCTCCCAGTGGTTCAAGATATACTGTACAGGAGGTGTGAAGGGTGCATTAGGAAGTTATGCTGCTTCACTGTTGTGTTTGTTCTTTCTTCTCTCTCACTATAAAAGAGCGACACAAATGTTATGCCAGAGGGCTCCTGTGAATGCATCCTGTGGGGTAAACCAGCACCCCTCAGGATCCAGAAAAAGAACCAAAATAACAGCTGCTGTACATTTTGGGGTTTCAGCAAATATAATTAAGCACAATAAAAAAACAATCAAAGTGCTGTACAATACATACAAAGTACAATACATACACTAAAATCACAGAAGAGGTGAAATAATATATATGATACAGTAGGTCCATATGAGATGCCTATCACTATTTAAGCTTTAATGTTAGTGTTTAAATATTAACACTAAGGCTAGGTCTGTAGATCTCTCAGATAAGAACTAGTCTCTAGTGGTGAATAAACATTTAGAATTGTTATTAAACAATCCCATCATCACACTGAGAAGATCACAGTGAGTTTACATCATGTTCCAAGTTATTATGTAAGTGACTTCTTTTTAGATAATGCATCAATTAGTTCATCTTAATTAAAGGGACCTTTCCTACAGGAGTTATTTGTAAGCACTTTTAAAGTCCCTGTGGATAACAGATTGACCTCTGCAGAGATGTGGAGTTCCTAACTGACCATTTTCTGCCATGGTATAAAAAGAACAATCGCATGTTCAGTGTTGTTTTCATACAGCGCAAAGTGGCATCTCACACAGAGGCCAGAATATAAAGATGGAAGTGTTTTGATTCAGAACAACGACCTGTGCAGCATTCAGAACAGTGATTTATGATGAAAATTTAAAATATAGATCCTTGTAACTCCTTAATCTCTTATGATGAGAACTATCTAATTACAGATACTTGTTACTGCTTAATCCCTTCCAGATTACTGAGCAGTCCGTGCCTCTGAAAAGCCAAACCAATGATTTTGCCATCATCTCTGTCATATGTTTCTTGGTCAGCAGTGGATATGTAAGCATGTAAAAGCAACCCTCTTCATCCCTGTTGGCACCGTGAGCCACGCCCCCAGTGGCACCGTGAGCCACGCCCCCATGACGGATGTGCAGCACATCCGACTGGACCTTCTAGTGGCATGTGATCCATTCATTAAGACATAAGGCAGAATCCAGAGTGCTTCAGTCGGACCAAGTCCTTCAGCTCTGCTGTTTCAATATTTTAGGCTTTTCAGGCCTAAACTCAGTATCTCTTTTAATAACAAAAATGTACATAATTATGCATAACAAAATACATCTTTATATTTCTTTCATGTATATATATGGATTATAATGATTATAAGGAACACCTAAAGATAAGCACTACAGGTTCGAGTACCCAGACTGTACATATGAAGTGTTTTTTTAATAAAAGTTCATAACATGAAGCAAACAACGTGAAACTAAATCTTCCAGTATTTCTGAAATTAAATCTTAGATATTTTTTTCTTCAAAAAATAGCTTTTTGGCTTATGTCTAATATAAAATACTATAGTGCACAGCAGTTCAAGCTGGGGTTGAATTCAAGAAGCTCTCACATGTGTAGGTCCAGTAATTTTGCCCATATACAGAACGGAGTGGATGTGGTTGTGATGGGTGGATGAAGCAAACATGGGGTTATGTCCTCCTTCTTTTCAGGTTGTCAGGGTGGAGCTGTTCTGCCTCTGGGTGGAGCTGTTCTGCCTCTCCTGTACTGTTATCTTGTGTTGCTTATCCCATTTTCTGGGAGAGAACCTTAAAACTGATGAATTTCTGCAGAGTGTAGATTACAGAGTATAGATTACAAACATCATTATTCATCAACAACTAACAAACCAGATCACACAAAACAAACATGGCTGATGTCACTTACTGGAAATGCCAGTGGCTACAGAATTCCAGACACTGTTTGTCTCTCTTGTTTGTACAAAGGCACCGTTCCACGTTTCTCCGTAGACGTGTGTGAATAAAACCCACACCATATGGAATAACCTGACTGGAAAAGAATGTGAATATATGGACATTTATACCATACTCGAGTATATATGGATATTTATACCATACTCGAGTATATATGGATATTTATACCATACTCAAGTATATATGCTACACAATTTCCCTTTTGTGATGAAAATGGATAAAAAAAAATCTGTAAATCTGACCAATGAACTTGAGTGTCTAAGATGTCCTGCTTTATATATAGGCAGTCAGTCTTTTCCATTGTCTCAGTCTTTCCCCTACACTATGGAGTGGCATAGCTGCTTTTCTTTCAGTCTGCAGACTGACAGTCCTCAGGTCTGTACAGACTATAATAATAATAATAATGATATATAATAATATTTAATAATGATATATATATATATATATATATTTCCCCCCCCCACACACACACTAACAGCATCTTCCCCCCACCTCTCTCTTCTTGTCTCTCCCCACCTCTCTCTCCTTGTCTCCCCCCTCACCTCTCTGTTTGTTTTTCTCCTCTTTATCTCTCTCTGTTTGTCTCTCTATTCTATCTTCCTCTCTCCCTCTCTCCAAGCAGTATTGGTAGCATCTCTTTAAATCACTGCAAAAAAGTTATTACTTACTAAATACTTACTTATAAAGTACAGGTTATATATATTTACTTATAAATACTTAATACAGGTTATTACCTGTTATTACTTATTATGATGTTATAACCTGATATTAATTATGATGTTATTACCTGTTATTACTTATTATGGTGTCATTACCTGTTATTACTTATTATGATGGTAGTACCTGTTATTACTTATGTCATTACTTGTTATTACTTATCATGATGTTATTACCTGTTATTACTCATTATTGTGTCAGTACGTTATTACTTATTACAATGTTATTAGTCATTATGATGTTATTACCTGTTATTACTTATTATTTTGTTAATCTTTTATATTTCTTTGTATTTGGTGCTGTGTTGTTTTACATCTTAAATTTATATATATATAAAAGTTTATTTTTGATAATTTGAATACCTGAAAAAAAATCAGACAGTCGTGGCCAAAAACACAGCAAAGCCAGGCGTGTCCCTCACTGGGCGTGTAGTGATCTTTGTACCTGGGTGTGTTGTGATCTTTGTACCTGGGTGTGTTGTGATCTTTGTACCTGGGTGTGTTGACCCAAACAATTCCAATGTGGCAGAAGTACACACACTCCCTGTCCTTCAGGTTCTCGCAGGAGCAGCGCTTACTCCGACGCTCCCCCGGGGCAAGTGGGGCGGGACCACGGGCTGGAACAGACACAATAAGTGTTGTTAATTGTAAAATAAAATGTGAAAAAATACAAATAAAGTTCAATGGGGAAATGTAAAATGTAAAAAATTCCCTTTTCAGTGCTTGTGCACATGCAACATTTGTACATCCGTGTTGAAATCAGGCAGGTGCTGTGGATGTTTGTATGAAAAACTTTATTTGTATCCAAGTATATAGTCAGGATAAAGGACACTGTACGACACAGTAACAAGTGAGTAAAAATGCAGGAAAACACCCAGAGAGGAACAAACATACACACCCAGAGAGTAATAAACATACACACCCAGAGAGTAATAAACATACACACCCAGAGAGTAATCCAAAAAGACTTAGTAAAACTGAAGAATGATTAAAACACTGTAAAGATCATAGAAATAGATCAGTATGCTATGAGGACTCTTTTGAGGCAAACACTAGATAGTGGGAAGTAAGTAAATACATAGATCACGACAGGAAACAGTTAAAGAGAGTCAGCAGTGTAGGGATAATGATCTAGGGACTGTAAGCTGATTGGTAAAAGTGTGGGGATAATGATCTGGGGACTGTAAGCTGATTGGTTGAAGCAGGAAATGTGCTGTCTACTTCCTGCAAAATGGAATTTGTAGATGGGAAGCTGGTAGGCATCATGACAATCTAGAGTTCCTGCCAACGCACAAACTGAAATAAGACACTGGTTTATGTAGCGAAGACAAACTGTTCAGTTTTTGCTCCCTTTTCTTCATTAAGAGGGAAGTCATTAGTGTAATACTGCCCCCATTTTGAATAACTCCACCCTACTGCTTAATAACTACGTATTTAAATGCTAACTGGCACTGTTAACGCTATTAGTTTATTAGCTGCCTAGTTGAATGTCAGTAAAATGAACATCTTACACAAGAGTAAACTTGGACCATCTGGAGTTTGTGACATTGACATGTTTACCAGGGAAAAATACCTTTTTATGCTCATGCATAATTTCAGAACATGCTTTGCAGTGTGTAGGTATGTATGTTACTGAGTGTATGTGTGTGTGTGTGTGTGTGTGTGTGACCTCAGACTCCTGACCTCAGACTGGGTCTGACGGCTTAGACATGTCCTGCAGGTTTTCTCCCAGGGTTCACACAGAAGAGGAGCAGAGTGAACAGTCACTCATTACCATTTAAAGTAACAGGCACCCCATCCAGCCATTCCAAGGCTGTTCAGACAACATAATTTGGGGTAATTTCACCAGGTGAGCAGGTGAGCATGCTTGTTTGTGCCTTATGCAGGGAGGTGGAGAATATATTTAGCTCTTTCACATTTCTGGAAGAACTATAACATAGATAGAAAACCACTAAACATCTAAAGATAGATAGAACACAAATAAACATGTAAAGATAGATAGAACACCATTTTACATCTAAAGATAGAACACAACAAAACATCTAAAGATAAAGATAGAACAAAACTAAACATCTAAAGATAGATAGAACACCACTAAACATCTAAAGAAAGATAGAACATCTAAAGATGAAACACAACTAAACATATATAGATAGACAGAACACAACTAAACATCTAAAGATAGATTGAACACCACTAAATATCTATAGATAGAACACAACTAAAATCTAAAGATAAAACACAACTAAATATCCAAAGATAGATTGAACGCCACTAAACATCTAAAGATAGATAGAATACAACTAAACACCTAAAGATTGATAGAACACCACTAAACCTCTAAAGATAGAACACAACTAAACATCTAAAAATAAATAGAACACCACTCAATATCTATAGATATAACACAAGTAAACATCTAAAGATTGATACAACACAACTAAACACCTAAAGATTGATACAACACCAATAAATATCTAAAGATAGAACACCACTAAATATCTAAAGATAGATAGAACACCACTAAACATCTATAGATAGATAGAACACAACTAAACATGTAAAGATAGAACACACCAAAACATCTAAAGATAGACTGAACACAACTAAACATCTAAAGATAGATTGAACACCACTAAACATCTAAAGACAGATAGAACACAACTAAACACCTAAAGATTGATAGAACACCACTAAACATCAAAAGATAGAACACAACTAAACATCTAAAGATCGAACACAAGTAAACATGTAAAGACAGATAGAACACAATTAAATATCTAAAGAAAGATCAAACACAACTAAACATC
>JAOXYF010000018.1:28303010-28329571 GCA_028565775.1 Sternarchorhynchus goeldii
AGATAGATAGACCACCAATAAATATCTAAAGATAGAACACAACTAAACATCTAAATATAGATAGAACACAACTAAACGTCTAAAGATAGAACACCACTAAACATCTAAAGATAGATTGAACACAACTAAACATCTAAAGATAGATTGAACACCACTAAACATCTAAAGATGGATAGAACACAACTAAACATCTAAAGATAGATAAAACAAAAGTAAACACCTAAAGATTGACAGAACACAACTAAACACCTAAAGATTGATAGAACACCACTAAACCTCTAAAGATAGAACACAACTAAATATCTAAAGATAGAACACAACTAAACGTAAAGATAGATAGACCACCAATAAATATCTAAAGATAGATAGAACACAACTAAACGTAAAGATAGATAGACCACCAATAAATATCTAAAGATAGAACACAACTAAACATCTAAATATAGATAGAACACAACTAAACGTCTAAAGATAGATAGAGCACTACTAAACATGTAAAGACAGATAGAACACCACTAAATATCTAAAGATAGAACACAACTAAATATCTAAAGATAGATTGAACACCACTAGACATCTAAAAATAGATAGAACACCACTAAACATCTGAAGATAGAACACAACTAAACATCTAAAGACAGATAGAACACAACTAAACATCTAAAGATAGATAGAACACCACTAAATATCTAAAGATAGAACACAACTAAATATCTAAAGATAGATTGAACACCACTAAACATCTGAAGATAGAACACAACTAAACATCTAAAGATAGATAGAGCACAACTAAACATCTAAAGATAGATAGAACACAACTAAACATCTGAAGATAGATAGAGCACAACTAAACATCTAAAGATATATGCTTATATATAATATTTATTTATTATATATAATCATATATCTTTAGATATATGCTTATATATAATTTATTTATTTATTTATTTATTGTCACGTCTCGCTGGGCACCCAGCCCGTTGGCCACGCCCACCAATTCCACATTGCCTTGCTCTCAATCTCCGGAGTATTGAGCGCACCTGGCGCTCGTCACCTCACGGACTATTTAAAGACATCGCAGAGCACTAACAGTGTTGTACATTGGCCTCGCTTGTTGAACTGCTTCCACAGCCTCTGTGTATGTACACTGCTGTCAGTTTGTGTGTGCAAGCCGCAACGTTACAGCCTCACCGGTAAACCCGGATATCCACCACTATATTGCTTGTGTGTTTTTTCTTTTGCGTATTGCTTGCTTTTTTTTGCGCCACTAGCAACCCTGCTCTAAATAAACCTCTATGCATGTTCCCAGTAGCGTCTGCTTCTGCTCCCTCCGACCCGCCGTCACATGTATTTATTTTGCACTGACGTATTTTTTTGCATTCAAGTGATTTTAACTGTTTACTCCTTTTGACTATATATAAAATCTGACTTTTAAATCATAACAATACAATGGATTTAATAATAATCAAATTAATAACAGTATAACTGAATTAATAACAGTACAATGGAATTGTGATACAGTTGAAAGGATGAAAGTAAGAATCTCCAAAACAAAATGGTTTATGGTTTATTTCCTGGACTTTGAGCTAAATAAAAACTGTAGGGTGTATGTGGATTGCCTTATACTACAAATACGAAACTGTGGCCAACCGCACTTTAAGTCTGTAGATTCCTGCAGCGCATGTCAGCGTCCGCTACAAAGAAAAACCACAAATGCAGCTTCCGTTGGTTTGCATTTTCTAACATGAACGAAAACAGATTTCTTCTCCAGACTCATGGGTTCTGTGATCTGCTATCAAGAGATGAATCTCAGAGGCAGATGGAGAAACCCACTGAAGCAGTGCTTCTCTACTGAGTGATTCTCCTCAGATCTGCTTTGTTTCCTAAAGAAAATAATAATTTTGCAACCTAGTTGGTGAGGAATGACTAATAGCCAAATACTGTAATTCCCATCCAACTTTATTAACCCTTGCTTGGACATAATGTAATATTCTCTCATGTGTCCAGTTGCTGTCATTAAAACACATTGTCAGTCCATTGATTGCAAGAACTGAAGGAAGATCTTTACACTGAGTGGAGTGATATTCTCTACTCTGAGTGGAGTGATGTTCTCTACTCTGAGTGGAGTGATGTTCTCTACACTACAGAGGGGAGTGATGTAAAGAGTCCTGTCTTTGAGGATCAAATACAGCGTTCAGGTTCATAAAAGTAGACTAGATTATGGAGGTCTTGCAGTCAAATATACTAATAGCTCAGTCATGCCAAAAAATGACTAATATTATGGAAGTACAACCTTATGGCTATATATCAATCTGTAATGAGGAACGAGGCAGGGACAGGATATGACCTCACAGTGCATGTGGAGATTATTGTTAAAAATGTTCGTCATTGTTCACAAATAAGCATGAAAAATGGACTAATTCCTAATATCAACCCTATGTTACCTTATTCTTTCTTACCCTACACTACCTTATATTACCTTATACGTCCCTACATGTGAGTTGATTGTGTGCTGTTTACTAACTGTATATGGTGCTATCTGCATTAGCCTATTTGTATATGTGGGCATTAATATAATTGTATAAATGCTGATGGGGATTGCTAAGTTTAGCTAGCTGACATTAGCTAACTGGACCTGCTCAGTTGTTTGGCTTATTTCAAGGATACACAGCAGTCATCAGAAAACCAGACACTAGACACTAGAGAGGGTTTGGTACAAAGAGGTGAGGTCACGCAGAACCTCGCCCCTCACTGAAGTATGCAGGTGAAGCTGTAATGTTGTAGAACTGGTTTTCTTCCAAAGATCCAAGGAATATAGTTAAGATTAGTGCATTGCTGATAAAATATGAATTACTTCTCCCAGACAGTAAACGGAATATTAATCACTTTCTGGAAATGTGATCAGACTACTAAATTCTGCTCTAAAGCTCTTATCAATCTTATCAATCTCAGTTGGACAAAATAGGAAGTCGCACATAAGGAACACCATAAGAATCACGCACCCGTGGGGATCACGCACACATGTTCAGGACAGATTGAATCAAGCAGCATTTTTGTAATACAGTTTATTCATACTTGTTGTTTTTGAGCTACACTGCATCTGTTTGCTGGTTTACAGTGAAAAGCAGCTTCTTCTGAAATTCAGAAAAGCATCATTTTTAGATGATGCTTGAAAATATATGACATATTAGATCAATTTAAAGCAAATCATTAAAAAAATGTTAATAGTAATAAACCACAAACATTCATTCATGAGATGTGATGCAAGAAGACATTTTGTTCTATTTAAATTACAGTAACCTGAGTTTTACAGTTCAATATATCATATCTATCGCAATATATTTTGTTACATTTTGGAATCTGTAAAGCCTTGCTAATTAGAGGAACATGCTTATGTTACTGGATCATAATTCTTCACATCCCATTTTAATCAACTATGCCAGCAGCTCACAGCTAATAATTTAACACTAACATGTGCTAACTGATTAACACTGACTAGACTCTATATGTGCTAAGTGTTGTGGTGAAAGAATCTTGTGATGCCCAAAATTTTAACCAGAACCAAAAACTATGCAAATCAAATGGAGGAGCTGTTTACCTTCTTGTTCCATTACCAGAACCACGGCACTGATCAAGAAAAAGAAGGAAAAATCCATTGTGTTTTGTTCCTAGAACATGAAACCAGAACTGAATGTATAAAACATTCAAACATCCAAAAGTCTGTCAAGAGGATGGGGGAAGTGTGTCTCCAACAAAACTGCTGCTCTCTCCTCCCCCAGTCCGGTCTCTCCAGCACACAACAGGACCACACTACCACGCTCAGTCCAGAGTTCTTCAGGATGCATGTGTGAGGGTGAATGGATGTGTGTACAACACACACAGAAGCACTACATACCATGAGCTCCAGAACGAGACCTGTAGAAACAACCTTAACCCTAACCAGAGATAAACCAGGCATTTGAAGAACACTGTCAAGGGTAAAGGCTGGAAATCCATGTACCGCCACAGTCTTCCCCAGTCTTCCCCAGACCAAGGGAAGCCCATTGTGGTAAACCTCCATCTTAATTAAAACAATAAAAAGCCAATTGAAACACTTTGATTAAAGCATGTGCAGACCAGACTCTGGTAATAGCCAGGGACTAACTGCTGTTAAAAAGGAATGCTTCCAGTTTGTGATTATTTCCACGATGGCCATTTCTTTTGGGTGGCTTCTTCATCTTTTGGCTAAACAGTTGTTAACTAATGTAGCACATCTACTCTGACTCGTTAACTAATGTAGCACATCTACTACATTAGATTGCACTGGGTTTTGATACAGCAGTATGTTCTCGAGTGAAGGGTTGTGGTTGTGCCTTCGCAGCCTGATGTACATTCAGGCAGAGACATGGAGTGGCGTCTGGAAGGTGTCACACACACCCCTCGATGGAGCCTGTCATAATCACAGTGGGAGAAAAACTGATGTATTCTGTGTTGCACCACAGGGGTTATTTTTTTCCCACTCTCACATCTATTTAGCTCACTTTTGGACTTCTCATTAGTCTAGATTAGGCTAGATTAGGCTTCGGCTTGAGGAGAGATGATTAAAGACCAGGTGCAGCACATAAGAGCACATTTAGTCCCTGTGCCCTCGGGTACAGCAAGTAGATGTGTGGGGTGGGAGGGGTCACTGCCAAGGCACTGCAACCCCCAACCTCCCAACCTCCTGTGCCTGTTTTTGGCTACGGGAAAGCTTTACTGAACAGCGTATGTGTGTGTGTGTGTGTGTGTGTGTGTGTGTGTGTGTGTTTTCGTTTTAATGAACAGGTTGTGTGTGTGTGTGTTTTCGTTTTAATGAACAGGTTGTGTGTGTGTGTGTGTGTGTGTGTTTTCGTTTTAATGAACAGGTTGTGTGTGTGTGTGTGTGTGTGTTTTTGGTTTAATGAACAGGTTGTGTGTGTGTGTGTGTTTTTGGTTTAATGAACAGGTTGTGAGTGTGTGTGTGTGTGTGTGTGTGTGTGTGTGTGTGTTTTTGGTTTAATGAACAGGTTGTGAGTGTGTGTGTGTGTGTGTGTGTGTGTGTGTGAATGTATGTTTGGTTTAATGAACAGGTTGTGAGTGGCTTCTGGTGAAAATGGTCACTTGTTCCAAATGCTGAGCTGAGAGCAACAGGAAGTGAGTTTTGCTTCATTTAAAGCTCAACCAAAGAGAAGACCTGCTGTTTTTATATTCCTCTTAAACTTTGTGTAAAAAAGAAAAATATAAATAGATTAAGGAAACTGCTTTGAATTGTGGTGAATCTTTTTTTCCAAATCAATAGAAAGACAAAATAATTCTAATAATTGAAGGTTTGGCACTCACTAGAAGTGCTAAACATCTTCGAAAAATCGTATTTTTATTATTTGTTTAAGGTTATTTGTTAATGCCAAAACCTTTAAACCCAATTAATAAATAATAATAAATAAATTCATGATAGCAAACAATAAAATCTTTTAGAATTTTTATATTCTCTGTTGGAATAAAAGTACTGTTAAATGTACTTTTACAAACTAGTTAGATGAATTGATGGAATACAATTTAATAATTTTGACATTTTACTTTTGTAAAAAGACCCTGGTAACACAGTCTCCCTGAAATAATCACATTGATTTGTCTTTTCATTCTTAAACAGCATCTTTGTTACACACAGAGGACTAGTGATCATAAAATGCTGCTTTAGTACTGTAATAATACTGCTAAAATACTGCTTTTAGTACAACTAACAACTGAGCTTCAGCACAGACATAATCACAAAGCAATTGAAAAACCTCCTATAAGATCACAGTTGTTCTATTGAAAGACCTCCTATAAGATCACAGTTGTTCTATTGAAAGACCTCCTATAAGATCACAGTTGTTCTATCGCTTCGTTTGCTTGCAGTTCTATTTTTCATGGTACTATACAGTTTAAACGTGTTGTTTGACTGCATTCATGGCCATGGTTGTGTATCTCTGGGTGTGGATGATGAAGTACCTGTTTAAACCCTTGACTTGTCCCTACCAAGGACAGCATGTAGGCAGCAGAAGAAATGATTAAAAAAAGGATGATTTCAACCATTGTGAACCATTAGCAGTGGTTTTCCTGCATACGCTTTGATTAATTATTCTATTAAGAAAATATGCCAGAAAGTCAAAGCTAACGTGCAAACAGCACATGATACAAAGTGTTTGCTATATTTATGTTAGCAGGTGTTAAACAGTCTATTAACATGGACTCTGTAAAAAAAACAAAAAAAAACAAATCTGGACTACAGAATTTATTTATTTTATTTTTGGTTTATAAAAGGCTTGATAAATTAGTGCCACTCTTCTAAAGACAGAGGTCTCCACCTAGTGACAAATCCGCATAATTACATGATCCTGTTGCTACACCCTGTGGAGGGAAGTGGTTAATCCAGCAGAGCAAAACAACCAAAGCCAAACTGTGATGATAAAGAAGGAAAAGAGGAATGGAAAAGGGGAATTTCAGCATGGAACCAACTCTGGAATATTCAGTCTGACTAGAAAGGACATGCTTATATGCTGCTTTTTGATTGGATATCTGATTCATGTACCTGTCCCAAGTATTTTTATACAGAAAATAATTGGAACATAATGAGTGAATCATTCCGATTATGATGGTAATGGAAAGTTCACTCACACACACACACACTAATACACAGTATGAACCACTAAGTTACACTTGGCATTAGTAATCAGAAGGTTGACATACCGTCACAACCTATGACATCAATACTCTCATTCCCATACTGTCATGCCTGACATGCTTGCAGCGCCTCTCAAATCAGTTGCACTACTTCGAGGAGCACCTCCCCCAATGTCCACACAATGTTGCAGAAATGTGTCAGCCAGGACAACCCTCCAACATCCAGAGGAACTCAGGGCGGACCTCATCCACCTCTGGTACCTTTTCCAACTACCTTGGCTACCTCAGCCCGTGTGATGGGTGAGAAAGTCCTTAAAGTATTCCTTCAGTCGAAGACAGCATTCCTCTAGCCTCACTGTATACTGTGTTGATCAGGAACTGCTTTCCTCTCCTAAGTTGCCTGACAGTTTGCCAGAACCTTCTCTGTGCTAGCTGGCCACAGCTCCAATCAGCTGCGTGGAGGCACGATACAAGGTCCACTGGGATTCAGTGTCTCCAGCCTCCCTTGGAATGCGGACAAAGCTTCATCAGATGTGGGAGTTAAAGATCTTTATGACAAGTTCCTCTGTCAAACATCCCAGCAAACCCTAATAACACATTTGGTTCTGCCAGGTCTGTCCAACATCCTCACCTGCCATCTGATCCAACTCACCACTAGGTGGTGATCAGTTGACAGTTCTGCTCCTCTCTTCATCTGGGCATCCAAAACACAGGGTTGCAAAACCAATGACATGACTATGAAGTCCATCATCAAACTGCAGCCTAAGGTGTCCTGGTGGCATGTTCACTTATGGACACCTTTTGTGTTCAAACATGGTGTTATGGCCAAACAGTGACTAGCACAGAAATATACTAACAGAACAGAACAGAACACCGCTCGGATTCAGTTCAGAGGCACCGTTCCTCCTAGTCACACCCTTCCAGGTCTCACTGGCATTGCCCACATGAGCATTGAAGTCTCCCAGCAAGACGAAGGAGTCCCGAGAGGGAAACTTTCTAATACCTCTGAAATTCCCAAAGAATAGGTGGTGAGCCAGGGAGCTGTGAGTAGGCCTACTCCTGCCCCACGCCTCTCACCACTCGCCTCTCTCGAGGGAGACTGCTCCAGAGCCCACTAGACAGGTCACATTCCATGTTCCGAGAGCCAGTTTCAGTAGCCAAGGATCAGAACACCAAGACACCTGCCTTCGGCCACCACCTGATACACACTGCACCGACTCCCATAACTATCTCTCTCACAGGTGGAGGGTCCATGGGAGAATCGGTCCATGTAGCTCATTCGGGATGTGTCCAGTCAGGCCCCATCACCCTTTGTCTGGCCCATCACCAAGGACCTGTTTGCCTTGGGAGACCCTACCAGGAGCTTTCATCCCTGAAAACATTGCTAGGATCACGTAGGCATGTAAACCTCTCCACCACGATAAGGTGAGTTGCACAATATCTATTAAAACAAAAAGCATTAAGGATTTTCAATCTATTCTGACTAAAATGTGTATAGGAGAAAAAACTGATGTTAATCTAATAACACCTATAAACCTGATTTATAACAGCTAAGAATAGTACAGTTCAGTTTAACCAAAATAAATGTAAAGGATGAAAAGATTAAAATATTTAGGACTAGTTCTTTTTTGTTTTATCAAACAAAAAGTCCTTTATTGAGCAAAAATAAAAACACCCATGAAAAGATATGAGGACAAAACCCTTAGCATCTCCAGATAGAATCCAGCCTGTGAATGTTCCTCCAGAGAGAACCCAGCCTGTGAATGGAACACCTGCTGCTTCAGATTAATTGCTCTTATATAAAATCTCTTAGCATGAAATCATGTAATTCTAACAAAATGAACTGAATTATTTTTTTATTCCTGTATGTTTTAATAGATATTAAACCAGTGCCAATGACTTTGGAAGCCACTTTAGTTTGGCAAGCCTGCATAGCAAACTTACCCAAAATAGCCAACTCGCTAAACTCACTAAGTGTGCTGGTGAGTTCACTTCAGGAACCAAGAACATCAGTACTGGTGTCCCACAGGGTTGTATACACACCCCACTGCTCTTCACACTGTACACTAATGACTGCACCTTAGTCATTAGTATCCGTGTGTTTGTCTGTCTGTCTATCTGTGAAAAAAGGCTTGTTCTAAATTGTACTGCAGTTCCTCCAGGATCAGTAAAGTGTTATCTTATCTGCTGTGAGCTACCAAAAACTGTGAACATACCTGGCCAATAAAGTCTGATTCTGATTCTAATTCTGCTGAACGACAGTGCACCTGTGAGCCTAAGACCGGCCACTAGAGGCTGCTTGCAACTAAGGAATGAAGATATACTGAAGCATAGTACTTACTATAGTACTTACTATGGTGCAGTAACCACACTACTACAGCTCAGTGAAAAATGTTCGTAGTAAAGTTAGAACAGCCACCATGTAGAACAGAATGTTTAATTGTTTAATCAAGAGAGGTGAATATTCATGCGTAATTTTTTCTCTATAATTCCACGCAAGATTCCAGTACATTCCTTTGCCCTGAGATAACTCCACTGAGATAACTCCACTCAAAGCAATGCAAATGTATAGCAAATGGTACACAATTAAAACCATTAGCTTGATTTAAACTTACACATAATTTAAAATAATCACATAATAGATCAGAAAATAGATCAGGTATTTTGAAGGATTGGTTTAACAACAGAGTTTATTTTGGTTTAGCAATAGAGTTTTACTGTTTATTTTAAATGCTCCATAGAAACGAATATCTGAAGCAACATCTGAAATCAAATACACTTTATTCCAATAAGAGGTTAATCTTAAAAATAGTACTGATGTGATTTTAGAACCTTTCTTTGGTTTATACAAAATTCCTCGTCCTTTCATTTTTAATGTCTTTACAGTTCTATCTGACTTATGGTTCTATCTGACTTAAAGCTCTCCTTCCCAATAGTAAGATTAAGATTAAATTTAAGATTAAACTTAAAATTAAAGTTAAGCATATTCTAAACCTCACTGAGATCACATCATACCAATGTGTCAGATTATGGTACCATGGAATCCTAAATATTTAAATATATATTTTAATACATCTTTCTATATATTAAATATTTAAATGTTATATTTGTATATCTTTCTATATATTTAAACTGTATGTTTTTAATACTTTTACTTTACATATGTATTTTAATATCTTTCTATATATTAAATATTTAAATGTTATTTTTATATATGGACACCTCTCTGTGTGCTCTGGTTCTGGACAAGTGGAACACTATCACTGTTGGTCTGATGATGGAAACACTTCTAACTGAGCTGGTTGGTGAGATGGTGACACCACAGAGCTCCCGTGGTCCAGACTGCGTCAGCACACTGCAGACTGCACACGTCACATGCCATGGCTTGCTGGGAAAACCTCGGCCAAGTCCAGCCTGACAGCGAAGAGATGAAGAGCAGGTTTTTCACCATATGTTTACTGGGTCTTGCTGGGTCTCCATCTCCTCTCTCTGCCTGACTACATTCTTATTATAGATCACACATGCCTCTGTTCAGTGTACTTGTGCCTGTCCTGAAATATTTTAATAATTAATTTATGCAAATGTGTAAATGTAAACAATACTAGTATCTCTAATAAATCTGGTAAGAGTGGCATCTCTAAACTGTTGTTTACCCTGTTTACCCAGAGCGATCCAGAGGGGTGAGTTAATGTGGAAGTTCACCCTCACTCAGAGTGAGTAAACAACCTTTCTGTGTGTCCAACTTTGGCCTTTCCAAGGTCCATCCAAATAAAACTGGTGGTGGTGGTTTTCCATTCAACATTTTCAAAGGCACTGGACACCTTCTGAACCAGGCACTGCACATCTCCTTTAGACAGAACTTATGACACACAGAACTTGTGTCTGATGAACCTGCCTGTTTCACGGACCTGTCTGTCTGATGAACCTGCCTGTTTCACGGACCTGTCTGTCTGATGAACCTGCCTGTTTCACGGACCTGTCTGTTTCACGGACCTGTCTGTCTGATGAACCTGCCTGTTTCACTAGTTTTACAACAATACTATACTACTAACAACAAAACACAACAGAAAGAATACTGTAGTTAAACTAAGTTTTGTTGTTTCCAAAGCTCTCAGGTAGATTGGAAGAGTAATTATCATTAAGGAGAAAATAACTTGGTTATTAACCACTTATTAATTTTTTATAATTTATCATATTGGCATCATGTCTAATGATCTTAATAATCTCTAATAAAGTCTCCATTCTTGGATCATATACCTCAAAGAATACTGGAGCAAGATGGTGATAAACAAAGTCATTAGTCAGACTCTGAAAGCATCCCAACCCCCATGGCATCTGGATCCCATTAGGATCATGTGTGGCTAGACCTCTCTGTCTGCAGACGAACCGTCAGTCTGTCCAAGAATGGCCAACGTAACACAACACCTCATCTTATGGAAGTTCATTCCATCTGTGATGATCCTTGTTTACATTTATGTGCAGTCAGAAGAACTGGAGGGGTTATAAGACACACAATGATTTTTCTAGATCAAATCTTCCTTATCTAGTCCATGGGAACCTCCATGTCACCCAGGGTTGAGAAACCGGAATATATTACGAGGATTTTGGATCTGCCTCTTAATTCTCTATAGGTAACAATGGAAATGAAAGGTATTTAATTTTGTCAAGGGTTAATCTTTATTTCAGTATTATGGTACCACTGCAATAAAGTTTCTGTATATATAAAATAATACCAATAGATGGCGGTATATGTTTAGGAACGTAAAGTAATTATTAAAGCATTACACTCAGAACTGGTCAGTCTTAAATATGGAAAAACAACACACTGAATTTAGCTGCACATAAATTCTCTCATTATCCAAATACAAAATTAGAAAACAAGATTTATTCTTAGAAATCAACTCCACATTCATTATGCCGAAAGTTACATAACAAGTTACTGTAAATCCACCTTTGTTTAAACTCACATTGAAGGTAACCTTCATTTAACCTTCATTTCAAGTGCAGCTTGGTAATAACTGTAAGACAATAACACACCACCACACACTATACACCATACACCAAATAACACACACCAAATAACACACACCATACGTCACACACCATACGTCATACACCAAATATCACATGCCACACATCATACACCACGCACCATGGCTTCTCTGGTGGTTTCTGTGCTCATACTTTGTGCATGACATTTTGAATGCAAGTCAATGCTTGTCCTACAAAACAACATGCTCTTGTTTTGGACTTTTGCACAATCATATTTCACAATCGAAACAGAAAGGTGTAGTGAGAGGCAGGGAGGAAGGATGGTGGGAGAGGGAGGGAGGAAGAGTGTAGTGAGAGTTATAGAGGAAGGGTGGGAGGAATATAGGGAGAGGTGGGAGGAATCCTGAGTTATTATATCAAATTTTGTAGTAATTGTTCAATTAGCCTGACTACGGTAACTTCGCTGGTCTTCCTCTACGGGTCATCAGACCATTACAGCTGATCCAGAACACAGCAGCATGACTGGTCTTCAGTCTTCACACGTCACTCCCCTGCATTCCCTTCACTGGCTTCCAGTATCCACCCACATCAAATTTAAAACCCTGGTGCCTGTGAAGCCAAAATGGACCAGCTCTTTCAGACAGGATGAAGATGGTCCAAGCCAGATCCATATCTGGAGTGCTTCAAACCTCAAGTACAGCTCGGCTTGAAACACCATGAAACACCATGCTTCTCACGGAAGACAAGATTCAAAATTATTCTCTGTCCTGCTCCCAGATGGTTGAACAAACCTAAAGACAGCATAGACTGGAGACTCATTTTTATAGAGTATTTAAATGATAATTGATCCTGCACCTAAGAAATTCAGTACTACTGTAAAGTGTACTTGTGTGATATTGTTTGTTATTGCACTTACCATCGTCTAATACAGAGCTGTTTACTTTGCACTTCTAGGATCATCACTGATTCCTGAAGTTTAGCAGTGTTCTAGTTCACTGATTCCTGTAGTTTAGCAGTGTTCAAAAGGTTTCTTGAACTCAAACCATCTGCACTTGCTAGAATACATTCAGTGAATAAATGAAAAGCACTATTGAACAGGTTGAACAGCGTTACACATGGGTCAGGTTGAACAGCGTTACACATGGGTCAGGTTGAACAGCGTTACACATGGGTCAGGTCATAACTTCTGCCATAGAAAAATAAAAGATGAAATAATTGGCTCTTCATCATCATGGAAATAAGTTGAACGATTGTATCTATATTGTTAACAGGTAAGTGGAACAGTGACAATACACTTACCATGGTAAGAATAATATTTTCATGAAAGCATTATGGAGCCTGAGTTGAAAGATGTGTTAACAAAGCCAGGATGTGAACCCTAGCAGCTTAACCTCAGGACAGTTCTAGAGAAGAGAAGCACAACAACCATGACAGGTGGCAGGTGTTACAGTGACTGATCACATTATCACTCTCACAGTCAGAAGGGAAGCATTTTTACTCAAATTTAGAGCCAATGTGGGTGTATATAGGACTGGGGTTTGGTACGTAAAAACTCACTGCTTTCAATGTTACAAATAATTATGTAAAGAATAACACCTCATCTTTGGGTGAACTGAAGAAGAGAGACAGTGGGAAGTTGAGATGCACGTCTATCACAATGAGGAACAAAGCCAGAACGGGGCTGTACTATGAAGGACCTTCCACCTACATTACATCAAATTCATAATAATAATGAAGCAGAACTTCATTATTTATATTTCAAAATGCACTGGTGGTCCTGTTCACTTTTAAGGAGTCATTAAAATACTGGTTAATAATAACAATCACATTTACCTGTTTATGTTGATGCATATTAGTAATAACATAACAATCACATTCACCTGTTTATGTTAATGCATATTAAAGTTGAGATAAAAAAATACTAGTTAATCTAAAGTAGTAAGAGACTATAAATGACACAACAAAATGTATTTAAAATGGAAACGTGTTAATCAGATCTTCTCCTTCTTACTGTATCATTTTACAAGTAACTGATATAGAATTTTGAGAGATGTTTGCACCTATGTATTTTACTAAACCAAAATGAAGGTTATTTGTATTATGACAAACTATGACCAACACACACTTTACTGGAGATGTGTCTGTTTATCTGGTAGAAGATAAACAACAAGGACATGTAAAGTTCTCATAGCTGGATTTATTTCAAAACAACAATCTGCTGGAGGGTTTTTTTGTATTGTGATTCATTCTTAAGTGTCAAAATTGAATATGATATTGTATTTTTCACTGGACATCACAAACCCATTTTTAAAATCATTTTTAAAATCTTTTTTATGTTTTTTTTCCTTTCCTTACAGTAATTGTGCTTTTCATACCTTTAGGTTTAAACAACGTTAATACAGTTAGAGTTAATACCAGGGACTACTTCAAAAAACAAGTCCAAGGAGTAAAACTACACAGATCATATATATGAGGTACAAATAACACATATACACACATAGGGCTCCACCTCTGTACACCAGTTCAGTTGTTTCAACACAGACAGATTTGAAAAGCATCTATATTTCAGATCCCACATTCAAAACTGATATAGCATGGGATTTTTTCTGAAACTTTAAGAAATATAAGGTGCATTGCAATAGTTCTTAATATTGGAGTTTTTACCAAATTACAAGCCTTTATAAAAAGTGTGGACTGATGGCAGGGTCCATAATAAACTCCTTCCATGTATAAATGTGAGCACACAGAATTATGGGTATTCAGTATTTACACCGGCTGGAATGTTCTCCATACTAATCAATAAATCAAATACTTCAAACAACATGATTCTCAGAAGATCAAAATACCTTTAATATGTCACAACTACTTCAGTATGCTTTGGAGGAAATGCACAAGCAGATTCACTTAATGCCTGACAGTCCTACAGAAAAGAGCAGTAAAATCACAAGTACTGCAGTCTGTTTAACCACCTGCAAAGAGTAAGAGCCAAGACCTTAAAGCCTTACAGCATCCGGGTGTCAGACCAAAACATAAGTGCATATATGTATGTATGTATGTATGTATGTATGTATGTGTGTAATATATATATATATATATATATATATATATACACATACATATACATACATACATACATACATACATATATTCTCTATGTATACTAGATCAAGTATAAACTTATATTTACTTAATTTATGTGTATATTTCCAAGTAAAATTAGTTTACTTAGAAGTATATGATAACATATTTCTAATATAAAGCAATTTTACAGTTTACATATTTCTGCTCTAATTATACAATAGCAAAACCCATGCTGACATAGAAAAGGCTTTTCCACCACCACATTAAGAAAACGATGTACAATTTATGAAACATGATACAATAAATAGAATTATAGAATTACTGCTGTACACAAAGAGCAATTTAATTTCACTCATATAAAAATATGTTTTAGTGCACCCTTACAGATATTGATACTTCACATCATTCAGACTCAAGTATCCAAAAAAAACGGTAAATTGCATTTAATACAAAGCCGATACACAAAACGTGATGTATTTACACATCTTCCTGTTTCATGTGCTTATAAGAATATAAGCGCAAAGAAAAGGCACACACACATCTGTACATTTAAAAGTACCAATCAGAGTCCATAAGCAATTTTGGTCAGGCTCATATACAGGTATAAGTTAAACATATATGTATATTCTCTGAAAATTTAAATAAGAAAGTTATAATCGTAATTGAAATAGCAAACCAGGTTATAAAAGGCATGCTACACTGTACAATAAAACCACTGAAAATCTAGTACGTTTAAAGACTGTGTGTGTATGTGTGTGTGTGTGTGTGTGTGTGTGTGTGTGCAAACATTGTGTATCAGTGTAATTTGCTGGCCTCACTGCTGACGTTGTTCACCTGTTGTCCGTGTTTTCCGTGGAAGCCTCCTTGCCTGTGTTCGTGCTGGCAAGCATCTCTCCATGGCCCTGCTGGCCAGGTGATCTCCCTGCAGCCTCTGTGCTGGGAAGCGAAGGGTGGCCAGTCTTTGGTGTGGCAGACACACCACTGTCTGTGCTGGACAGCAGAGGAAGCCCGATGTCTGGGCTATTAAAGTGCTGAATCCTGCCCGGCAGACGGTCTAGCGGGGTGGGAGGAGAATGAGACGGTGTGTGCTGATGGATCTGGGTGGGGGGAGAATGAGACAGTGTGTGCTGATGGATCTGGGTGGGGGGAGAGTGAGACAGTGTGTGCTGATGGATCTGCTCCAGTGGATCAGCTAACTGCTCTCGCGACTCCTCTGTAGCGATGCACAAAGATGCGATGGCTTTCGTGCACGTCTGGATGCTCTCGTCTTGTCGCTTGCTCTCTTGGTCGCGCTCGTCTCGGCCATCTTCTCCGTGCTGCTCAGAAGGTGGTGAGCGCGCGAGGGATGCAGCGTTGGGGGGCGTGGTCTCGTCCTGAAGATGACATGACACCTCTTCACCCTGGCTGCCGCCACAAGGTCTGCGCTCCTCTGGGCAGAGGGACGCTTCACTTTTGCTGGACTCTTCAGAAGGGCTCTTCTGGAGGGGGAGGTGGGTGGGGTGGACCAGGCCTGTGACAGAGTGCACCATTTGGATGCCACCGATTGGGATCATGGGAAACGGAGTGCGCACTTGCTGCTGAGAGTGCAGGGGGAGATGGCTGAACAAAACCTGCTGGGAACAGGAAGCTTCAGCAGGGTGAACGTCTCCTTGGTGATGACTCTTCCTCTGACCCTAAAAGGTTACATTAATGAGATAAACATTATATGTCCAAATAATTTCAAACTTTTCCACACACTCTTGAAGCATACCAATACATGTACTCCCAGACTTATTAGATGTCCTAACATGTTATTGGTGTTTTGATCAGAAGCATGCTTCATTGAATTTGCTCCTGTGATGTACAAGGCTCTTCATTTTTATGTTGAACAGAACTTTATCATCATCTATTACATCATCACGTATTACGTCATCATAAATAGGCCATTTCAAACTAGCTTTGAAAATAGGAAGCTATTTTAAAGAGCTCTACACAGACTCAAATATAACACCATGATTAAATCTGCATGCATGAAGATAAAGAAATACTGATAAATAGCAATAAATCTCAATAAAAAATGTATGTTGGCATATTGTCCTGAAAATTGTTTAAAAAATGCAAACTCTAACCCTCATAATAATCAGTGAAAGATCAGTGGTGTGACCTATACAAATAAATTAATGATGAACGAATGAACTAATGTGTAGTGTCTCTGAAATAATGAACTAATGATTAGTGTCCTTGAAATAATGAGCTAATGAGTAGTGTCTTTGAAATAATAAACTAATGTGTAGTGTCTTTGCATTTTCCCCCAAGGGTTTGTAACCGACCAGAGTATAAACAGAACATTCCCTTCTATACTAACAGCACTTATGCATTTACAGACAAATACATTTCTGAATGTAACAAGGTTTTACAAAAAAATCATTAGCTTCTAGACTATCAGTCTTTCTTATTAAGTAAAATCCAAAACTGAAGTATGACGTTTTCCTGCTGTTCGGCTCACAGCAAGTGGTAGGACACTGCATGTATTATAATGTGTTGGGCTGATTACAAATAAAGAAAACTTACCATCTCTGTTAATGCATGGCTCCTGCCCTTCTGATTTGATGCAGCTACATCTCCAGATGGATGCTGGTTGAGTGTCCAAGGACCGCTGTGGTGTGCCCTTCTGGGGGATACCGGTCTGTTTATGCCCTTGTAACGGCCCCGGGGAGACAGTTCACGTCTGCTAGCAAGGTCCCTTCCTGGAGACGTTGGCCGACCTATGTGGGAGATGGGTGAAAGGTGGCCTCTTGGGGACAGATCCCTTCGATAGACCTCTCTCCTTGGGGAAAGATGCCTCAGAGGAGATGCCTCTCGTCTTGGTGACAAACGACTCCGCGGTGAGATGTCCCGTCTTGGAGACAAGTATCTCTTGCAGGTGGGTGAGGGCTCTCGAAAGGGTGAGGAGTCACAGCTTGGTGAGGACAGACGAGAGGGGGAGAAATCAAAGGAGGATGAGCTGTGTTCTGGAGACAAGCCAAGATCTTCGTCCATGGAGTTAGGCACTTCCAGTCTGTTTTTGTAGTCTTCACCTAGAGCACCCTGCAGCAGTTTCTGGTATTCTGCCATTTGGGACTCTCCAGGCTTCCCACCAGGTCCCGGGAGTGTGGTGATCTGAATGCTGGGCAGACTGCCGTAAGAGCTGATGAAGGGCTGCTTGGGCATGGAGCCTGTGCCCAGGACCTCAGCAGGACACTCCTGGGATGCAGCAGCTGCAGTGACGGAGTGTGAGGGGATGACATAGGGCTGTGGGCTTGTGCTTCGAGAGCGAGTCTTTGGTGTTGAATCACCATCATAATCCTCATCATCATCTTCATCCTCATCAACCTCATCACAGTCTTCTTCAGCTCCATCCGAATCATCAGCATCGGAAAACTGGTGTTCTGCCATTGTTCCTAAAATGCCAATCTTCCCAGGATCCATTTGGACCTCCTCAGCAGGGTCTGTAAAAAATATATTTTTTTAATTTCTTTTGCCCTTGGACAAAAATAACCATTATATTAATTAATAATAATAATAATAATGATGACGCATGCCTTTAGACAAAATAATGGTGTATAATTATGTATGGCCCTTATTTTAACTTGTACAGTTAACTGAACCAAAGCAGTTACTAGTTTACTTTTCTACTGTCTTTGTACATAGTAGATCTTCCAAACAGGAAGATCTTTTTTGTTGAGTTTAATCTGGACGTTTTATAAGAAACCTGCTAGAGGCTATGCTCCTCTTTTTAGTTTAGCTAATGGTGTCACACCAGATCCATACACAGGACCCAAGCATTATTACATTACTGGCTTCTCTCCACCTAATGTGCTCAGAGTGTGATTCATACCAGCTTCCTCTGCGTCGTCCACAGATGTTACAGATACCCCTAGTTCCAAGCACTTCTTCATGTGGGCTTTTGACTTCATGTGTTTTGTTAGGTTTCCTGAAACCAGAGTTGAAGAGTTTTAAAGGCTTGTCTTGAACTAAGCACAGAGACGTCTGGCTCCTCAGTTTATCACTTAGTAGTACCAAAAGTTCACTTTGCTTTTTCCACAGTGAACACATCAAATGTGTATTTCTAACTTAAACACAGATTCTCATCTTTCTTCAAACTATCATGTTTATTTTTTAACCCGGTAGGTGGACATTAGTATGTATGTAGTTACTGAAGACAGAAGGGTTAAGCCACCTTTTGTTTTAAAAGCAAAGTTGCAGAACTTGCAGACATATGGCCTGACGTCGGTGTGCGTGCGGATGTGTTTCTTCAGCATGCTTGGCTTCTTGCAGCGGATCCCACACTCCTCGCAGATGTACTTCCCCCGCCCTCGGCCCCGCACGTACACGTAGTCCTCGTTAGACTTGTACCTGAAGAGAAAATGAGTCTGAACTTAACATCACTGGATGTTATTGGATGGAGTCAATTTTTTGCAACATATATTTTTGAAGGAAAATATTTACACAGCTGTGCCTATTTTTCTATTGTATGAGATTAACATGCTATGCCATTAGCAATGAGGTCACAAATTCGAATAATTTGCTAAAAATGTACAGGTTGTTGATTGTTATTCAAATGACATAAACGAATATTAGGAGCTTACTGACATTTCAACTGAAATGCACGGACAAAATATTTATAAAGTGACAGTTTGGAGTCCATTTTTAACGTGGTTTTTTTTTTTGGGCTCAAAATCAAACTGCGTAAGACACCATATGTTAAATGTATTGTGTATAGTATGTTTCATTGGATCATTATCCCTATGTTATATGTGTATCACCACAACATTATACATGGGACTTCAAACATGGGAATCAAACTGAAGCCAATATAGAATATACATGTATCTTCACATACCCTCCTTCAAAGATTTTAATGCGAGTAGGTTCGGCCTGCTTTGAGGAAGCTTCCTTGTCGCTGTGGTCCTCTTTGGCTCTTTCCCGTGAGTTTAACCCTTTCATTTTCTTCCCAAACTTGCCAACGTCCAGCTGCATGAGTTCTGGTTTAATCTAAAATAATTTAATAAAGGAAATATATGGTGATGTCCAAATTGTAAACATGAAAGAACATAAGTGAAATAGACATAAATTCTAAAATAAATGAACTAGATAAACTCTAGTTGAGCAGAACTAATAAATATTAATTTGGGTTTTAATAAATATCCATACTCATTAATAGATGGGATCTTAGTCATTAGTTATATCTTGCATTGCCTTTGAATTGGATTTGCTAAAGGTTTGTGAATTATTTTTATTACCTGCTCAAACTTCTGCTTCCACAAAACAGATGACACAAGTTTTCCAGTCCCTGGTCGATGCATAGCAGCCATTGTGTACATTTCAGTGTTCCTCCTCTGTTTGGATCGAAGCAGTGCCAGAGTAGCCCGGGTGCTAAGGCTGAGTGGGTTCGGGTTGTAGGAACTGACACACCAAGAGCCATAAACAGAGGTTATGGGAGTTGTCTGAGCATAGTTTGGCTTTGTGTAATTTAGGAAGCACCAGCTGACACTTGTTGTTGTACGAAGACTCGGGAACTGAAAGAATTGATGAACATCTGCCAAGTCAGTGAGCAGGAGAGTGCTCCCAACCACACCACCACCCTGACTGGCAGCAAGTTGCACCAACATGTTTACAGGGATCTTACCGCCCATGGTCTGCTTTAGCTCTTCTTGAGTATCACCTGAGGAGACCATTGACTGTGGGCTTGAACTGGCCTCTGGAGTTGAATCATCTATATCAAGTTCCTCTGGGGACTCTGTTCTTTTGCAAGTGTTGGTGACAATTTGTAGAGGAGGGGTAAAGCTGTCTACAGGTGGCACATCCGGTAAATGAGATGCAGAGGGACGTACAGAGAACTTTGATAATGGAAAATTTGCAGGTGGGGACGAGGACATCCTGTCTTGATCATCTACTGAATCATCCCTTTTTAAAAGATCAGACTGTGGTGATGTGTCACTATCTTTTGGTGCACTTGAGTTACTCAGCTCAACTGCACTAAGCTCCTTCACTATTTGGCCATACATCTTTTCCTCCTTGACCCGTTTCTGTTGTTTGGTTTCGATAAACAGCTCAAGGCTACTGGCTGGAGACAGCATTCTCTTACTCCCTCCGATACTAGAGGAGGCATCTGTTGTTGAGATGGTTCCTGATGTCAAAGACAGAGGAATGCCTGTATTCAGTCTTCCAGGTAATGGTTCTGTAATTTTCCAAAGAGGATATTGGAAAGATCCGTCTTGATGACCTAATATCTTGGATAAACTGAACCCTGTTGGGTGTTTTGCAGACATTCCTGTAAGTGAACTAGTAGGTGTATTGTCTGAGCATATTAGTCTTATAGATGTAGTGCTCTGGGCATGAGTCGCAAGAACTTGTGAAACACTTGTATACATAACACTACCGTACGATGGCACATTGGTTTGTATCCTAACAGGGACGACCATTCCAGGGAGTGATGGCTGAGAAACTGCAGTCTGAGTGGCAAAAACTGGCTGAACTTGTTGTAAGAAAACTGAGCTTGTGGTGAGCACCTTTGATGTGCCGATATTCTGTGTAGAAGCTCTTGAGAGATACGGATAATTGATACCTGGCCCATCACTCTTTGAATCAGTTTGTCCCTGGATCTGATGAAGAGGGTGATGTGATTTTTGAAGCACAGGCTGTACATTTGGCTGCTGTCTGATATGTGGTTTCTGCAGCTGGTTTGTTTGTAAAGCCGGATGCTGTTTGGGTAGCTGTGTTGATTCAGGATGCCAGAACACTGACTGAAATGGCAAAAATGCAGATGATGCCAAGCTGCTCTGAAGTGACGAATGCTGCATTACATCCTGGCTTGTGTGCTCATGCACTGAAGCTTCACTGTCTGAGGAAAGTTGCCCTGGTAATCTAGGTGACTTCTGCAAAAAGTCTTCTGATTGGCTGTCTTCGCTGATGCTCTGTTGCAGCAAGTGATGTGATCCAAGAACAGGGTGTGCACCTCTTTTTGGTCTTATTAAATCAGTGTTACATACAGAGTGGGGTGTACCTGTTAGAGCTGAGGAACTTTGCCAAGCTGAAGTGTTACTGTGTTGGTCAGAATGCTCTTGTTTGATGTTCAACTCTGAGCTTTGCTCTTGAAGCACAGCTTCTGGATAGACGCTCAAGGACGCCTGTCTAACCAGGTATCCACGTCTACGTTCTTTCATGGATGAAGCACTGGCATAAACCTCCCCTTGTCTTGAAGACGTTGAAAGGCTTCCATAGTCAAATGACTTGCTACGAATTTCTGGAACCTCGGTAGGTAAAGCACAAGGTGCTTGTTCTGATGAAGAACGCCGCATCTCTTTGTGGTGATGTCCTGGAATGGACAGAGAATGACCACTCCCTGGTACGGTTAAGAACTCTGATTGTTTACTAAAGTCATCTTGCTTAGTTGGTGACACTGATTTCATGCTCTCCTCTCTATCAAATGACATTGAGAAACTAGAACTATGGGACAGATTGCTCTCTTGACTTGGGCTCCGTGAAAGGCTTGTGCACGTAGATTCGAAACTCGATTCTCCAGACGAGTGCTCCATGTCTGCCAACCGCAGACGTTTTTTCTTTGGGGGCAGTTTTTCTGCTGGAAGTTGGGACAGAGTCTCGCTCCTCTGTGGCCACTGGAATTCCTCCACATGTTTCTCTGGTTCTTTAGCTGGCACCTCTGGTTCTTTTTCTGGTTTATCAGGTTCCTCTGTTACCCTGATTTCAGGCACTTGAATGTTAGGTTGCCGTACTAGTTTGTGGGGAATATGATATTGCTGGCTGGGTGAAATTGATGCTAATTCACTGTCACTTTGCTGATGCTCCATGCTCTCGGACCTAAGAAGAGAGTCAGGACTTTGTAAGTCGTCTATGTTTTCTGTGTCAGATTGTTCAGAGAGTTGACCAGTAGATTTTTCTGGCTGATATGATTGATGTTCAATTGATTCAGACTTCTCAAAGGAACTTGGTCTACTAAGTGAGTTAGTATGTTGAATAACAGATATCACATTGCCAGCGGCCTTTCTGTCTCCATCTTGAACAAGTACAATGTCTTCTGGACACATACCAGTACCTTTATCAAAACTTTCTGATGGGCTGTAACAGCTGAACACAGATCCTTTCCCTGTGGGAGTGGCTCTTGAAGAATCTTGACTTCCATGTTTTACATCATAGTCTCCAGGTGTCTCAACAGAGCCACTTCGAGTATCATCATATTGTCCAGGGCAATCCTCTTCATCACCAACACTCTTTTCCTTACGACGTTTTCTTGTGGTCATCTCTGACATTCCGATCTTGGTACAGTAGGGTCCATATGCTGTGCGTATTTCAGGACAAGCAAGCTCTGATCCTGAACCTTTAAACTCGGGCATCAATTGTCCTCTGTCAGTCGGTTTCATTGTTGAAACCGAACCTATCTTCCCATAGTTCTCAAATTCACCATGCTCAAAAGCACCCTGTCTCCTCAGTCTCCTGAGCCCAGCTGCTCCAGGATAAAACACGTCATCTGGAGACATCATTTCATCAAACGAGAGGCTCCCTCTTAGACCTGGTGGAACATTCAGGTTGGTTGGGGAAGGCGTGGGCATTGAGTTACTTCTTATGAGTGGCCCAGATTCTGAAGGAGCTTCCAGGAGACCAGTACTGCTTTGGCAAGGGCCTCCAGGATACTGCTTGGGGTCACACCCTGCAACCATTTGGGAATCTGCAGAACCTCCTCTGAAAAATATATGATCTTCTGATATCTTCCCCATGTCCAACTCTATCATGGCACCAGACTTAATGTGTGGGTCTTGACTGGCAGTTGCAGCCATCCCCACGGTGATGGGTTGTCTAGATCTGGAGTTTGGTCTGTAATACCAAGTTCTTCCAAACATGATTTCCTCATATGACTTTGCGTTGGTGTTAGGTGGACTAATTTGCTGTTCAGCACTCTCTGAGCGGGAAAAATAACCAGAATCAGTACTGCCTTTGCTGTGTGGACTCAACAGATTTAGAGACTGCTCTGAGTCCTGTCCCTTTTTCTCAGTCAGTCTTAAAGCAAGTCTCTGTTTAATAGTATGTGACTCATCTCCTCGTACCATATGTCCTCCAATATGAGATCCTTTGATTTCTGTGAACTGAGTACACTCTATGGCTGTTGATGGATGTCCCTGTTTTGGGACAATTAAGATAGGCACTTTCATAGATGCCATGGCCAACTCTTCTGCTGAATCTGCATATGCAGGTTCTCTGCCCTTCTCCATTGTGCTTTTGTCAGATTCAAATGATATCTGGGGTACAGGGCTGCTCTTTTCTGGGTACATGGCCCCTTCAGCAGTTTCTTCATCAGTGTCTGTACTTTGCTCTCCATCAGAATGCACCTCTGTTTCACCAAGTGAACATACCTGGTCAGTGTCTGTGCGAGCAGCCAGTTCAGAGAAAGGAACAAGTCCTGCTTTAATAGCATGTGCATGAGACTTTCTATGCTTATATAAATTGCTCTTGGTTTTGAAAGAAAAGCCACAGGGACCACAGGGATACGGTCGCTCCCCTGTATGGGACCGGATGTGTTTTTTAAGCACGCTGGGCTTAGCACATGCCCTTCCACAGTATTGGCAAATGTACTTCCCTGGCTTCTTGGGTTTCTGCTCCTTCTTATGTCCCTCTTCTTGCTGTTCAGAGCCTGACTGGGAATACTGGGAATACTGGCCAAAACCACTGGGTAAACTTGGAGACTTCTGTCGGGGAAAGACCCCATGAGAGCGGGAGTGCACCGGAAACATATCATCAGGTGGCAGGGACTGCAGTTGCCCTGGGAAAGGCCAAGCATGGGCCTCCAAGCCAGGCTGTGGCTTTGTACCGGTCAAGAAAGGCTTTTGCATTGGTTGCTGTGGGTATGAATGTGGTAACTGGTAGGAATAAGACCGGGGAAAGAACTGACTTTCTTGAGATGACTGAGATGTTCCACTTAAAAGCAGCTTTCCAGAGGCTGCAATACCTGTCCCACTGACAGCACCCTGCAGGCCTTCATGGTGCAATTGTCTTTTGCCTTCTGATTCAACACAAGTGTTTCGTTTTGTACCAGCAGAGGGCTCAGAGACCCACTTTCTTTGTAAAAGGTTTTTCTCACGTGGCTCCTTGCTGCATCTTTGGCCAGCAGTTGTTCCACGTGACTCCATTTTTTTCTGTGTTTCAGTTGGTATTTTCAAGGTGCTGTTTGTTAAATTGCATTCAAGTATACAGTCATGCCAGATGATTCACTAACAATGACATCTAAAAAAAAAAGTCCTCCGTTTCCATTTTTTTGAGAGTTCTCCACATCCGAATGTCCAAAGTATCTCTAACTATTAGCCCATATATTTTCCTCTTGGCGTGGTCATCTTATTCATAAGGCTCCTTGTTTCATCCCACTCTTCTTTAATATGATCTGATGGTCTGATCTGTTCTGTTGATCTGATCCCCTTGTTATCTATAAAAGATACAAAGAGAACAATTTTAGACTAACAATCTTAGTTCTAACATTCAAAATTAAAATGAAAATTAGATGAAAAAAAAAGAACCTGATCGATCTAATGCTTTTTGTAAAGCTTGAAAAAACAAAGAGAAGTATTTGGTGGTGCACTGAGCATGTCAAGACTTTTCAATGAACTGAAGCAGAGGAGTTACCACCCTCTCTCAGTCCATGAGTCATCAGTAGAACCATGCCCACTCTGTTCTTAAACACACACAGATATGTAAAAATAGCCCATGGAACGCAAGTGGCGTTCAACGTCACGTGTGTGTGGGTGTGTAAAGGGTAAGCGATGAAGAAACTACAGGCATTTCCTTTCCTCTCTTACTCTTCTGTTTATCACTCTGCTGTTAAAAGCATCAACACAGTGAAAGATGCGAGGGTATGGTGTACAGATGTGGTTGAAGCACAAAGTACCGTAACGCCGTGAATTACTGTATGGAACCAGAAGACTTGGTATCTTCTGAGGTCGTGATGCTAAGATGGTGAACATGTTCTGAGTAAATGTATTTACTGATCTCAGACCTGATTGTAACCGCCCGAGTGAGGAAACTATGTGACGCTGATGTCTGGAAGGCAGCGCAAACTCTAAAAATAGAAGGGCAGAAAAGCTACTGGTATTTATAGCACCTGAAACATTAACTTTTGGTTCATTTTGTTTTCTTTTTATTCCATGCCTGACAGGAAAATATGCAACTCGCAAATCAGGACAAATCATGGGCTTAAACCCATAGGAACTGAAAACACAAAGCTGTTTTTAGTGTATAGCAGGTTTTTACTGTTTTTTTAAAGAACCACACTGCAATATTCAGTTTGATTAACATATAGGGACACAAAAAGATAGATTTGAAAATAATGTAAATAAGTATAGTATATAAATAATGTAAATAAGTATAGTATATAAATAAAACATTTCACAATAAACCTTTCAAAGTAGAAAGTTCTATTCAAAGTAATAAGTTAACATAATTTTTAAAGAAAACCAACACTGACAGAAGTAATACCATAACAAAGAGACGGAGGTAGACAAATATACCTAAATATACCCATTTCTTCATAATGTGACAATGTGCTGTATGTTTATGCTGTGTTTGTATGTAGGCAAATATCTTGACAATCTTGTACAAAACTGTGCGTTTGGAGTTTAATGTTAAGCAGCTATGTCTAGACATATTATATATTGCATATATGAAAGCCATACCCTTTCAGCAGAAGGGAGCCATATGAAAAGGAGCTTTTTATCAGCTTTCTTTGTGAAATGACATGTTGTGGGAGCCACTCAGAACCACTCAGACATGCTGTTTAAATACACTACACTCCCTCCAAAGCCCCCCCC
>JAOXYF010000018.1:28329671-28340956 GCA_028565775.1 Sternarchorhynchus goeldii
AACAATACATCTTACCCCAAAGCCAGCTAATGCCTACATGGTAAGAATATGACACAATGTACTGAAATATACAAAACCCAGCTGTCCTGTATAAATGTGATCATGCCGTGCTCGACGTACACACTCACATTGTCTTGCCCTTTTTGTTCTCCTGCAGCCTTTTCTCAAAGTGACTTCAGCTGCTTTTCATCAGTGAACCGAACCGAAGGTCAGTGATGACACCAGAACTGACGGTGTCGGATCAGACGCACTATGGTTTAGAAGACGGTGGTGTGTGAGAGTGGTAGTCGGTTTCATACATCACACTGAGCTGGCAGCGTTATTAATGTGTCCTGCCTCTGGGGCGAGGTCCCTGCTCAACTCAAGGCCTTCCCCGTCAACACTGTAGTGAATGATGCCGCACAGATCCTCACACCAATCCCTGCCCCTTCCACACAGATCCTCACACCAATCCCTGCCCCTTCCACACAGATCCTCACACCATGCCAGCAACATAAAAGTGTAGAAGACTCTCATGTATCTCCCCCCCACCCCCGAATGTATTGTAATAGATAAGAGGCGTTTAAGCTCACACATTGCATAATAAGAAATCAATTGTCGTGTAAGTTTTTCTTCAAGGCAGGACAAAAATACACTGGGGTGCACTTTTTTATGACAGGATGCACTTTTTTAAGACGGGCTGCATTTCTCAGTAGGAGTCTGTGTGAGTAAAACATACACACTGTCAAGAGGATTAAGAACATCCTACATTCGTTATTCATTCCACACTCATTGGATCCCTGCATATGTGACTAAGTGAAATTACATAAACCCAAAAGGATAAAAAAAATCATA
Source organism: Sternarchorhynchus goeldii (assembly GCA_028565775.1). Lineage (NCBI taxonomy): Eukaryota > Metazoa > Chordata > Actinopteri > Gymnotiformes > Apteronotidae > Sternarchorhynchus > Sternarchorhynchus goeldii. The sequence goes on from JAOXYF010000018.1 coordinate 28,330,506, forward strand.
TATAACATGTGATGTTTATGCAGTGCTGAGAGCCTGTCTCTGTACAAGCATGTCTGCGTTTATGAACTAGCCTCCTCCACACAGGGCACTTTAGCTCACGTTATCCCCACTGCTCCACCCCCTGTGCCAAGCCTGGCACCAGCAACCGGCTCTCCGTGTCCACGCACCGCCCCCCCCCCGCCCCAAGTCTATGAGGCACCACCCTGTAACCAGCCCTCCACCATCATGTATAACCACCACTGTGATTAAGACACAGAAATACACCTACTGAGTTGAAAAGATGATGTATTTACATGGTTACTTCCTGAGCCCAGTGAGAGGGTTAAATGTAATCACCCGGGGTTTATTACATGTGATCACCCGGGGTTTATTACATGTAATGTCAATGATTGTAGCACCAATCCTAAAGGAATTTATGACAACCATAATATCACATTCTAAACCATTTGGATAACCCTCTTGCTACAAACAAAGGAGTGCAGTTTTATCTCACATTAAAATTAGAACCTAAACACATATAACAACAAAATAAAGCAAACACATAAAAACCAGAAACAGACATAACACTTTTGCCAGAACATGTTCTTTAGGTATGTTCTTTAGGTATGTTCTAAACCATCTTTACTGGTCCTTTTAACAGATACCCAGGTACTCTGCCATACTCCACCATGGCAGCCATAGCTGCAAACCTTCTGTTTCCAGCTCCCTATACTTCTACAGAGCTGGTTTTGCAATTCAAAGACCAGAGGTGTTGTGATATACTGATCTGGGCCCAACCACACCTGGACGCTGCTGAGCCCTTCCAGAGAGTAGAACCAAGAGTCTGAGAAGCTGGAGTTCTGCATGAGCCATTAAACAAGCTCCCAGGGTAAAGGCTGCTACTACTGGGTCACGTAGGTGAAGTGTTATCACTGCGCCAACTTCCAGATATTGGGTTGCATCTTTTCTCTGTTCACTAACTGACGTCAAGCCGCGATAAAAGGGACGTGCACTTTGAGAAGCTCCAGCAGATCTCAGACCCTGAATAATTCAACAACTTGCTAATTGTTTCCATTCAGTAATTCCAGCGTTTCATTCTAGCAAAGTTCCCCTTTGGAATTCATCATGGTTTGAATTCGTCATGGTTGGAATTCATCAAGGTTCGAATTCATCATGGTTGGCCCCAAATTTAATCTCAGCTCAGGATACTGCATGATGTTGTTGTTGTGGTGGTGGTGGTGGTGGATGTTGTTGTTGTTGTTGTTGTTGTCTCTTCTCTTCTTATGCTTCAGATTGAGAAAAGCTGCCATAAGCATGTTTTCAGAGTGTGGATGGTGAAGGAGTGTGAGCTGCATTTCCTACATTCATGCTTCAACAGCTCATTAGTGATGATGGTCCAAATGGTTTTATCAACTGGCCCAGACTGAACACAGAAAGCAGTGAGGGTACCATGGTGGATAGTGGTGGTGTCCTGTATATCAGTCCTAGTGCTTTTCCCACCAGTTATTCAAGAGCATTCTCTGAAGATCTTCAAAAGTCCTTAGCATAGACACTGCTGCCCAGGACATTTCTGAGACAATTCCCTGAATGATGAGGTGGGTGGGACAAACCCCTGAGTGATGTCCTTAGATGACCTCCCTTCCTCACGGTTTGGTTTTCCTCGAGTCACAAATCCTTTTTTTTTGTTGACCAGCAACTGTCTGTAGTTTTTGGAGGTTTTGGGGCATTTGTTTGGTCTGCATTAGCAGGTCTGGGGACTAAATCACCTCACACATGCTTCCATATTAAGATGCAGAAACGCAGGCCTCGAGGTGAAGGCTGGTGGAGGTGCAGTGCACAGAAACAAGGGGGTCCAGCTGGTCAGTAGAGGAACAGGCCTCCACAGCATCAAAAATGGAAGAATTATATTTATATTTATATAACACATTCCAGTGGAACAAGGCTTTCACAGGACGGTCCTCACACAGAGGATGGCACACTCGCTGTAGGAGTCAATGACAAGAAAAGTACTCTAGTGCTATTTCCTTTCACACAAAGAAGCAGATTCAAAAAAATCTGTAGCAGAGAGGAAGCAATTAAATAAGAGGAGAGGTATTTTTAACACCATGGACAGGAGAGCTTGAATGTGCGCATGTATTTGTGTTTGTGTGTGCGTATGTGTGTGTGGCTGTGTGGCTGTGTGTGTGTTGTATGAGTACTGAAAGAGAAAGCATGCGTGGGAAGCTGCCACAGCCGTCCTATGACGGGGTGAGAACCACGGCGGGGTGACAGTTGCTGCGTGGGATGGGAAGGCATGAACGCCATGCAGGGTTATGGAGCTGACGAACGCCATGCTGGGGGAGTGGAGGAGTGACTCGACATGGCCCTGCTGGCGGCCAGCCAGAGCAGCAACACCGCCACATACAACATGATGCCCCATCTACCTCCCCTACAACACCCTCCACCCCCCTCCTCACATCCCTCCACTCCCCAAAACCCCTCCACCCACATACCTTTTCTCCAAGCTCCTACACTCCCCTCCACACAGCGCTCCACACCACCCTTCTACACCCTTCCAACACCCTACACTTCTCTCCACACACCCCTCCACACCCACCTTTCACCAGTCTAAACAATTCCACAAGGATACAATACGTCAGACTAAACAATCCCACAGAACATTATACCTCAACCTTAAATGATCCCGCAGAAGACTATACTTTAGCCTAAATAATCCCATAGAACCCAGACTAAATAATCCCACAGAAGACTATACCCTAGACTAAATAATCCCACAGAATCCCATTATACCTCAATCTAAATAAACCCACAGAAGGAAAAACACAGATGTACATGATGATGTACAGAGATGAAGTAGTGTGCAGACACGGCAAACCATGACCATGCCATCATAACTATATCAGACTACGTGAACTGTGACCATGACATCATAACTATATCAAAGACTACATGAACCATGACCATGCCATCATAACTACATCTGACTACGTGAAGTATGACCATGACATCATAACTATATCAAAGACTACGTGAACTGTGACCATGACATCATAACTATATCAAAGGAGTTGTTTTGAATAATGACAGCTATATGAACAGTTTCTTCCACAGACTGTTGTGTGCTAAAATTAAACTTGGTCATAACATATTACCCACACCTGTCATTATGTTTGTACTGTCTGTGTTTGTAGCTACACCTGTAGTGACAGTAACTGAATAAGTTACTACTTGATGATTACTTCTGATGTATTTATTAACCTTCCTCTCTCCCCTCTCTCCTACCTCTCCTTTCTGTCTCCCCTCTCTCCTACCTCTCCTCTCTCTGGGACACTCTGGCAAAAAGAATGTTTCGTTGGGTGGGGTGGTGGAGTTTCTATGAGATCATTCTGTAGGTGGCAAATACACACGTATTTAAACACCCATGCACTTAAACACACACACACTTAAACACAGACTCATTTAAACACCCATGCACTTAAACACACTCTTTTGCACACACACGCACTTAAACACAGACTCATTTAAATACACACGTGCTTAAACACTCACTTAAACACACACAAACACAGACTCGCTTAAACACAGACTCTCTCAAACAAACACAGACTCACTTAAACACACGCAAACACAGACTTACTTAAATGCGCTTAAACACAGACTCACTGAAACACACACATGCTTAAACACACTCACACACATACACATACACACACACACACACACAAACTAAAACACACACACTTAAACACAGACTCATACACATACACACACACAAACTAAAACACACACACTTAAACACAGACTCAAACACACACACACACACACACACACACACACTTTGGGGACTGCATGCCCTGATCCGACCCAGTGAGCTGTGCTGTTGGATGACTGGCCTGTGTAAGGAATGAGCAACACTGGCCTTGTGGCGAGACTCACAGCTGTAGCTGTTTAATGGCGCTGCCTCCGTTGAGCCCTTGGCTGAAGCTCAGACCATCACCCTCAAAAGGAAAGACGAGGAATGAAGGGAAAAACAGCAGGAAAATGTGGCTTCGTGTTGGTCTTGATTGTCTACGGAAAGACTGTCATATTTTCCACCGGGAAAAGCTTGGAGCCATTACCAAGTTAGCCTTCATTACATTTTCCACAACATTTTGCAGAATTGTCAGGAAGCAGCTGTAGACCCAGATTAATTGACTTTCCCGCTGGATCCTTGGAACCTCCACTCACAATGCTGCTCCACTGGAAGGACCTGTGTGGTTTTGTTTCTTTTTTGGGGGGGGTGGGGGGGTCTCTCTTCTCACCCAATACCTGAGGTCCTGAGGTGAGTCAAACCCCTTATACAGATTAAACTTCTGATCAGATGAATACCTCTAAAGGACAAAAGCCCCTGAAGGATAACTCCTACCTCAGAAAAGCCTTTTAACATAGTTACCCTGTGGGCTTGATCCAGAGCTCAGCTCCATTCCCACACGCTTCTCTGGAGTCCAGAATTCCATTATCTTCAGAGAAAGACAAAGACCTCGCTGCAACTGAGCCAGAACACGTTGATTCGGAATCCCTCATAACTCCCAAGTAATTCAGCTAGAGAGACGCAGAACAAGAGAAGCACCATCTGGGGGCCGTGATGCCGAGTGAGAGAGTGGAGACATCTGCTCGAGACTGGCCTGGCTTCCCGCCGTAGACCAAATAAGCAGCTCCAGTCGTAGTCCAAGGTTACCGGCTCCAGATCTGCCTGGCAAACAGATGACAGCATGGCAGCTGCCATCACAGAACACAGCATCAGGCAAAATAAAAGCCCGGTGGCGCACACCATCACTGCGCAAAATAAGAGTCTCATCTCATAGAACACCAGTTAAAAATAAAAATCTCCAGTTTCAATGCCACAACACTCACAGTGGCAGCACACACTTCAGAGGAGGTGGAAACACTGACTGGATGGTGAAAGTTCATAGGACTTTTTCAAACAAAAGGCTTTTAATCTGACATCCAGTAAAGCAGATATTTGGGGCAGCCTGACAAGATAAAGGAATCCAAGATATGCTTTTTAACTGAATGAAGACTTACTAAGGAGTCATGTGATGGAATACAGGTATATTAAAGTTTTTTTAAAGACATTTTGAAAACAAAGTGACAGTGCTGAGTAATTCTAAACATACACACAACTACATGTACACACAATTACATGTTCACCCAACTACACATACACACAATTACACGTGCACGCAACTACACATACACACAATTACACGTGCACGCAACTACACATACACACAAAATTACATGTACACAACTACACGTTCACGCAACTACACGTTCACGCAACTACACGTACATGCCACTACACATACACACAACTATATGTACACCCACATGTAAGTAATTATAAACATGTACAGAACTACATGTACACACAACTACACGTACACACAGCTACACGTACACACAGCCACATGTAAGTAATTATAAACACACAGAACTACACAAACACAAAACTACATGTACATGCACTCACAGCCACATGCTCAAAATCTAACTGTGCACAATACCAATGCTACAATACAGTACTAATACAATACTAGTACAATACTATAATACAGTACTAATACAATACTAGTACAATACTACAATACAGTACTAATACAATACTACAATACAGTACTAATACAATACTAGTACAATACTATAATACAGTACTAATACAATACTACAGTACAGTACTAATACAATACTAGTACAATACTATAATACAGTACTAATACAAGTGCTAATGGTAGATGCAAATGACATTTTGTTTGCCTTGTACTGAGCAATAACAATAAAGCAGAACCTAAGTGTATATCTAAGTATATATCTAAAAGATTCCTATATTCAAGGTTCAAGAGTTCTGTTAATACCACTGTTGGGCCCCTGAGCAAAGCCCTTAACCCTTAACTGTTCAAGATGTATTCAGTCATGACTGTGTTCAGACATAATTGTGTAAAAGTCACTTTGAATAAAAGTGTAAATGAAATGCCATAAATTTTAATGGAAGAACTAAGAGAATATATGATGTAGAGATGAGATGAGATGTATATATTATGTAGAGATGAGGTAGTATTAAGCTAGGGTTAGGGTTAGGGTTAGGGTTAGAATTAGATCCATGTGCAATTAACGACACTGAAGAAGGTGATTATTAAAAGTGAAGTGCTGGCAAGTTTATCATGGGCTTTATCAGCAGTGGTAAATCACATATCAGCAATACACTTTTATCTTGCAACTGCATCTGTGTGGCATGTGCTCTTGGCTCCTGGGCCAGAACATATCTATCCTGCCTCCTTGCTCCCGCTATGTGTGTGGAGCCTGTGTGGAGTTGCATGGACTCACCCCACACGTGTTGTGATGGCGCACAGCTATGAACCTCTTCCACACAGGAAGCAGCGTGTTCAGAGGATCAGGGTCCCGCAGCGTGTTCAGAGTGGTCCTGCAGCCAGGGCGCTGAGACAATGCAGACCTCTGCACACACAGGAGGACAGGACAACGCATCATTTCTGTGATCTGGGCACAGGAAGCATCATGATGATGTCTCTGCTGAAACAACGCGCTCTTGGTACAGGGAGGAGCGCAGATGTGTCACTGCTCCTAGGCATCACACGTGGCAACAGTGAGGAGCTTTTCTATGGATGAAAGCGTAAGGTCTGAGGTAAGAGATCATTTCCTCAGACTCAAACATGGCACAGAAGGAATTGTTCTCCAAAACATGTCAATTACCCATTCAGCGGAATATACAGAGAAGAGAAGTCTGATGCTGCGTATATACAGAGAAGAGAAGTCTGATGCTGCGTATATACAGAGAAGAGAAGTCTGATGCTGTGTATATACACAGAAGAGAAGTCTGATGCTGCGTATATACAGAGAAGAGAACTCTGATGCTGCGTATATACACAGAAGAGAAGTCTGATGCTGTGTATATACACAGAAGAGAAGGCTGATGCTGCGTATATACAGAGAAGCCATCTACTGTATTCTAAGACACATTCTTCATTGTTGGAGTTAAAGTCCCTCTGGACACACCATTCCTCTTCCTGATCATTCCCCTTTGTTCTGTGGTCCAGATTCCCTCACAGTTTCTCCTGAAGCTGACAGTATCTGACAAATTACACAAATCCCCCACCGGCTCAGCGCAGCACCGGGCAAGATTAGGTCAGCTGTTAATCTAACAGAATAAAACTTTCCTTCTCGTTTGCAGAACATTGGCTGAAAAACTACACCCATTACACAGGCCCTGTAAAATACACCCATTACACAGGCCCTGTAAAATACACCCATTATACAGACCCTGTAAACTACACCTGTTACACAGACCCTGTAAACAAATTACAGATATTAAGTTAAATGAATAAAAATATAGCTATGCTCACTGGAGCCAGTCAAACAGAGGCCCAGACGTCCAGCCCAGGAAGAATCTCACTGTGTTTCTGTTCCATGAGAGCCCTCAACCTGAACAGACACCAAATATGAGGAAGAGCAAATGTACCAAATGACTGCTGCTTTGCTCTGTACGGTGTTTTTTTATACAGCCACATCGCCACCTCCATTACATGAAGAGTAACACAAAACGGCAATGAAGGTCTGAACTGAGATGTTTAACTGAACAATGACAGCTTAGGTGGTTTCCATATGGCCTGCAAAATACTGTGTAAAGAACTTCAATACAGTACTTTTCCTCTTATGCTCCATCACCAGATGAGGACAGTGAGGGGGGACATTGATGTTGGTCAGTTAGTTGGGCTCTAAACCTCTGCCTGTTTTGCACAAGTCCAACCACGGCAGAATGCATCTATCCATGTCCTCATCCTTTGTGCAGGTCTGATCCTGATTGGCCCACATGCCGGTCCATGCCCTTCCAAGGACCCTGAGGCCTGAGGATGAGGAGCACCAGTGTGCTTCTCCGCTCTGGACTGAGGCCAGCACAGCTAACCCAGAAAAACAAGACATTACTGTGGAGTTGCATCACAATCTGTGGCAGCGCTCACACAGTGTAAACACAGGAAACGGATTTATTACGAGCAAAAAGTCTCATGCCTCAGAACTCATGTAGAATCAGGGGATGTACGAGAGGCCTGGATCACAGCTACCGCAGAAGAAATCTTCGAAAGTGATTATTTAAAAATAGTAAAAAAAACGCAAACATTATTTTTTGATATTAGACATGGAGTAAATTGAAATCTTTTGTTGCTCAGGATTATAAATGCCCCTGAAAAAACCTATCAACAAATCCGCAAGAATCGAAATGATGTCATTATGTGAACTGAAAATCAGTTGAAATAGACAGAATGAAACTGCCGCTTCTTTTCTGTGCTGAGCTAAAGAGTCGTGATGGACGTTCTTCTGAGAGGAGACCATCTGTTCTTCAACTGCAGGAGTCCCGTGGTGAGGGGCTTGAAGTACGGCGCTCAGATGACTGACGCTTTGTGGGCGAAGCTTCACTCGACTTCACCACTTCCAGCAGGAGCTATACTTACCGCCCACATCCCAAAAGGAGGGAGACTGGTGGATGGCTGCTCCATCCCTGACGACGCTCGCTCGGCAGCCCCTAACACGCGCGCTGCGCTGGACCGTTTGCTAAACGATGCAGAGACATGAGCGATATAAATAACTGCGTGTAATTACACACACCCGCTCCTCGTGCTCCAAGCTGCCATTTCGAAAATACTTGAGGACATGTGGTACACTTTGTTAAAAGCTCCTCTTGCACGACGCACAGCAGGATCGGTCTGGGAAATTGAAATGTTACAAGATGACAGATGAATGCAAGATTTTTTTCCGTTCTGACGATCTGGCTTATTTCTGAAAAACATTCTCAGGAACTTATGTACTCCCATTTTCTATAAGCGACAGGCCCATACAAACCCAGCGCGTCTGTGGAGAGGCTGTGCGCAGTGGCACATCCTCACTCCCTTTTCACTCTCTGGCTGATGAGGATTACAGGACTGACACATACAATTATGACTTTTTTTATTATTTCTGGCACCTTAATTTCTTCCTTTATAATTTTCTGTGAAAAAACAAATTTCTATTCAGAGCAAAACTGCAGCAGTCAGTAAATCCATAAGGAAACAGCATCACATGGAGTGAATCTTTACCGACTGTTACTCTTTTACTGTTACTCTTTTACTGTTACTCTTACGTTCTGTGTAACCTGTGAGCTGTTGAATATTGTCTAGCAAATATTAGACATAATTAAATATTAAAACATTTCAAAATATCTTTTACTTCTTCAAAGAAATTGAATGTGGTCAGAATCCAAGTCGTTGTGATGATGTCATTTATCAAGGTGCTAATGTTGCTTCTGCTCCACAGCATTATTCAGACTGATAAAAGTTTCATGTGAAGTGATACAGGAACGTTAGTGAGATCATTTGAGGTGGTTTTTATTAAGAAGCTAAATGTATCATGGTGCTGGAAGACCCCTGGGGCAGCTGCCCTGCCATCACCCTGTCTCCTCCTCACACTGCTACCATGGCAACAGAACAGCGCCTTGTCAGGTGCACCTGCTCCTGCCTTACACCTCCTCTAATGCCCTGAAACACAGCTGTTTCCTCTCTCTCTGTCTCTCTCTGTCTCTTTGTCTCTCGCTCTGTCTATCCTTGCATCTCTCTCTTTGTCTCTCTCCCTCTCTATGAGTTCCTCCTTCTCTCTTTATCTGCCTGGTTCTCCTTCGTCACCTCCTGGCACTGTGCTACAACTGCTTCATGATCCTTCCAATGAGAGCCAGTCTGACGTGAATAAACAGAACCTCCTAACCTTAACCCTAAGCCTAACCCTAGAGAATGCACAGTAAAGATGGTTATGCCAACAAAATTACATCAAGAATCTAAAAAAATGTAAAAGGTTCTGAACAAACACACCAAGAGTGAACCAGGCCATCCTGACTCCCCACACCAGACTCCCACGCCCTCAGACTCCCCACACCAGACTCCCACGCCCTCAGACTCCCCACACCAGACCAGTGCTGTTCTCTTATTATCCTCCTTTTCAGTCTCCTCCTCCTCCTCCATAATTAATACAAGTCTTCTTAATAAATACTCTGATAGTTCGCCTTTTGTGGTTCTCTAATAAGGGTCATAGCTTCAGGCTTTTCTATAGAGACAATGCAATTACCTTACATTTAATGGGGCGACTTAAACTTTTATGAAAGGGAACTGAATAGTTCATTTGAGCAATGGCTGAGAGTGAGGCAGCTCTGTTACTCGTCTCTTACTGAGGCAGCGCTGAGAGCGAGGTAGCTAAGACAGCTCCTGCTGAACCACTACATATTTGCTAACCCATACTGTACCCGTACCCTAACCATACTGTACCCTAACCCATACTGTACCCTTACCCATAAGGTACTCTAACCCTAACTCATACTGTACCCTAACCCTAACTCATACTGTACCCTAACCCTAACCCATACTGTACTCTAACTCTAACCCTAACTCATACTGTACCCT
>JAOXYF010000018.1:28357422-28370300 GCA_028565775.1 Sternarchorhynchus goeldii
CTTAACCAGTCCATTCTTTTCTCTTAACCAGTCTCTCCTCTTCTCTTAACCAGTCTCTCCTCTTCTCTTAACCAGTCTATCCTCTCCTCTTTCAGCATTTTCTATATTCCATGTTTGTGAACAAAGTTCTCTGGATAAATGATAGCACGCACACACACACACACACACACACACACAAGTGCATGCGCACACACAAGCGCACGCACACACAGAGAGGAAGAGTTGGGGCATGAGGGTGGTGGATTTCTATCCTTGCTGTCATACTTGATGCAGTCCATGGTCAGAGTGGATGGTGCTGTGAGAAGCACTAATGTTAAACAGTCTTATACCTGCTTCCTCCTCTCTGATCCCCTAATTCATTAGACCCTCCATCTCTCTCTCTCACACACACCCCACGGCACTCCTGCAGTTTTTAAATAGAGCAGCCAAACTTCATGCTCATCACCCCACCTCCTCCATCTCTCCACTTCCACTCCTCCACCTCTGCTCTAACGGCTTCCCTCCATCTTGTCTCACTCTGTGCTCCATCTCTTTCCTCTCAGTGACTAAAAATATCATCATAGTCTCCACTCTGCTCCACCCTGCACCACACAGCTCCACTCTGCACCACTCTGCTCCACTAGGCTTCACCAAACACCAGCAGGTACTGAAAATGAGTGATTCCATCTATTCCTCTTTCCCTTGCAAATTCTGAGAGGCTCAATGATTCAAGCTCTTTTCGGCTCTCATCCTGCTCCTGCAGGGCACACTATGTGCAAGCCCTGCTAACCCTGACCCTGACCATGACCCTGACCCTAACCATGACCCTGACCCTGACCCTAACCCTGACCCTAAATCTAGCCCAGATCTTGACCCTAACACTAACCCTGACCCTAAAAAAAAAAAGATCAGCTGCAGTGAGGGCTAGAGAGAAAAACCATGATGGGTCTGTGAGGAGTGTGAGTCACTCAGATGAATAGCTTAGTTCATGGGCCTCCTGCCTGGTACCTAAGGTCTGTCCCAGCTGCAACCCTGGGCCAGTAGAGACGGGCCAGTAGAGACGGGCCAGTAGAGACGGGCCAGTAGAGACGGGACAGTAGAGACGGGACAGTAGAGACGGGACAGTAAGGGGATAGTAAGGAAGCGAAGGTTGAGGAATAGACGGCAAGCCAACCATGCTAGAGGGTGGAGAAATGGAGAGGAGCAACTGACTATTGAGTCCATGTGTTGCTGTGTGAGACTGTGTGAGACTTTGTGCTGCTATCTGAAAATATGTGAGACAGCAGAAAATATGAGACTGTGTGAGACTGTGTGATGGTAAACCAAACAAAAGCAGGTTGTGATGTAAGGGTGCGTTTTGTCATCCATCAAACATGTATTTCAAGTTCTTTGTTTCTGGGTTTCTGACAGGTGACTACATGTGTGATTTTGCAGCTGAACGAATTTGGCGTCGTATCTAATGTAAGATTAGCTGAACCTAAAACTTGTTTCAGTGCAAAAAGCAGTGAGCAGGTTTTCTGGTGTCTGAAGGCTGGCAGGAGCGTGGATAGACCAGACCAGCGGAGACAGACGAGGATAGACCAGACCAGTGGAGACGAGCGTCTCACCTGTGGTCTTCACGACTTACACCATGGAAAAACTGCTCTTGGAAGCTCTCACACCTCTGCATGGAACCACAGTCATGCCATCTCTCCACACACACTCCCCGTCCAGCCTGAGCAAAAGCCAGATGCATCCATGGCACCATCTCACCAAAGCAAGAAGCTGTGTTTCATTCTTTGTTTTCCTCTCTCTCTCTCTCTCTCTCTCTCTCTCTGTAGTACTCACTGAGCTGAGGCTGGGGATGGAGTCATTGTGCCATCTGTGAGGAGCCCAGGGCCCCAGTGGCACTACGCCACAACCCTGCTTGCCCACTAGCAGAGCTGAGCCCACACACTGGGTATGCTCCATAAACACACACAGACACTCATACACACACACACACACACACACACACACACACACACACTCACACACAAGCGAGCGACAATAAAGAAGACTCTGCACTCCTCACAACATTAGCAGGGCAAAGTGAGTAAAGGGTGTATGGCTTCCCACCCAGTCTAGGCTGCCTACTGTTCATTCAGGAACTCACTGCCACTCACAGAGCACCCTCACAGAAGGCCTGCAAGGATCCCTGATGTCTCTCCCCACCCAGCCTGTCTCTCTCTGCTCCTGCGACCTGCCCCCAGGGAGGGCAGGGGCAGGAGCTGCTGCCCACTGGATGGCAGCCAGGCGCTTCGCCCCACTTTCCTGCCCAGCTCGCTGGCACAGGCTTGGGCTCGACAGAAGGAGCGGAGGGGCTTAGCGCAGCGAGGACGGCTATGCTAGCCATGCCCAGGCCCCTGGCACCACACACAGTGCCACCTGCAGCTCGCCCAACGAAATCCTGCACACTTACTATGGCAAGGTGCCCACAACACTCATCAACGGCTCAGAGATTCATTGACAATGTAGAACATCTCCTGCAGCAACACAGCTACCCTAATATCAAACTCATATCCTTTGTTGTGGAGCCCTTCAATCAATCTCCTGTACATGGTACTGGAAATCTTGCTAAAGACAGCAGACTTGTGCCTTTGGGACAGAGAACACAGTCCCTTTCTATGGACCATCTGCTTCTAAAGGTGCACAACACACATCACGTCATTCCAGAAATTCATAGGTCAGTTGGACCTGCAAGACGCAACACTGTACATTAAAGAGAACGCCAAGAAGTGCTTTAACAGGAACGATCCAGACTGACTTTGCCACTGCAGGGGTCATGCTAGGTCAAGTTCATGGGTCAAAGTGCAGATTGGTGTCTGTGCATATAGCTGTGTCTGAACTGAAGTGTCCTCAGAATCACTCAACACAAGCTGTCATGGGAACAAAGAAAGTATTAAGAAGAAGAGAAGGTCAAAGAAAAAAAAAGATTTTTTTCACACACACACACACACACACACACACCCTCAGACACTCCGCACAGGGGAGTATTGAGAATTTCACCAAGCATAACCTGCATTCACCCTTCTTATCAGACAACACCAGCATTTCCATGACAACACCAGCACTTCCATGACAACAGCAATGAGCCAGTAAATGCTACAGTCGGGTTAGTGCTTTAAACCTGCACTGAAGAGTGTGTGTTCTCTCACTACGGATAAGACTGTCACCAGCTAACAAGTCACCATGATGCAAGGATCTGGCCCAGACTGCAGGGCTCCACCCAGTTTCTGGTGCCCCTCGCATCTTCAGTAGCTTGACCCAAGCTTGGGAGCCTGGCTAGGATTCTCTCCCAAACAGGAGATGCCAGAGCAAGAAAACCATCGGTGACAAGCTTCAAGATGAAAAGTCTACAACTCCCAGGAGTCCCCTTGCCCCAGAGATCAGCATGTGACCTTTGAACCTTGGGATCCACCTGAGGGAGCCAGAGCTGCAGCAGACAGCAGCAACTCAAAGAATTTGTGAATGAACAATTTATTCACTCAGAGGAGGCACCAAGTGCTCGATCTCACTCCAGCCAGTCACACAGAGGTGGGGGCGGGGCTGGGGAGGGGGCGGGGCAGTCACAGAGTGAGGAAACACTACTGATATCTGCAACAGGAACTACTGATATCTCTCTCAAGGTCACTGGGCTGCCCCAAACTTGTGTGTGTGTGTGTGTGTGTGTGTGTGTGTGTGTGTGTGTGTGTGTGTGTGTGTGAGTGAGTGTGAGTGAGTGTAGCAGTAAGCAGTAAGATGTATACATGGTTCATATGTGGTGTTTCCCTTGGTCATCCTGCACAGGACATTCGCCTCCAGTAATGAGTTCCTGCAGTGCAGGACTTTCCTCTCAGGTAACGAGTTCCCACAGGCTGAGCTGCTGGGCTGGGGCTTAAAGGGCAGAGGAGAGGGTGGAGCGTGAATGGTGGAGGAGACCCAGCATATAAAGCAGCATTATCTGTGTCTCCTACACTGTCTCAATGCAGATGAGTGAAGCAGCATACAGAGCAGCATACTCCACAGAGCAGCCAACAGAGCAGCATACTTCATAGAGCAGCATACTCCACAGAGCAGCCAACAGAGCAGTCAACAGAGGAGCCAACAGAGCAGCATACTCCACAGAGCAGCCAACAGAATGCCTGACAGTCCAAATGCTTCAGCTCCTCAACTGAGGAACAGCAGAAAACACAGGGACATAAGAAGGAGAGCGAGTGAGGGAGAAGGGGAGAGAGAGAGAGAGAGAGAGAGAGAGATGGACAGCTACACTCATCTGTGTGTGTATCATGTGAATGAGACGCAGAGCAGGAACACCGTCTGCAACGGCCTCCCCACACCGCTCAGTACACACACACACACACACACACACACACACACACACACACACACACACACACTCACTCACTCACTCACTCTCTCACACACACACACACACACACACACACACAGCACCCAGAGCAACTCGGCATAGAGAAACAACGAGGAGAGAGAGGAGGAGACAGACAGACAGGGGAGAGAAGGGGAGAGAAGCAGGGCTGCGTACAGACCTGGTCCTGCAGCTCCACTGTCAGGGTCCCGCGTCCATTTCCAGGAGGTCACAAACACAAGTGCCAAAGCAGCAGGGAGAAACTCCATCAATCAGCAGCCCCTCGCTGACGGGGCGAGTGCTAGGAGCCCTGCTGATGTACGCTAGTCACCAGAGAAAATACCCAGTCGTGACGCATATCCAGGAACAAAAATAGCACTGGGGCCCCCAGAGGGATTATACAACAGACTACATTAAGAGGCACTTTCAGCGCCTCTGGGGCTCTGCTCGATTCTCACAAATGAAGTTTACGTTTTCCAACGCAAGACATGACCAAGAGACAGAGACAGCAGTTAGAGAAAGAAATGCACTCCAGGCTGCCTTCCATGTGTGTTCATGCCTTTGGTGTGTGTTTGTGTCTTTTTCTGAGTGCGTGTATGTGTGTGTGTGTGTGTACATGTGTGTTTTTGTGTCTTTTTCTGAGTGCGTGTATGTGTGTGTGTACACGTGTGTGTTTGTGTCTTTCTCTGAGTGCGTGTATGTGTGTGTGTGTGTACACGTGTGTGTTTGTGTCTTTCTCTGAGTGCGTGTATGTGTGTGTGTGTGTACACGTGTGTGTTTGTGAGTGTGGATTCATTTCATGTCTTTAATGGCACAGTGTCTTATCAGGCAATGAACTGTGTGCTGGGCCTCCATTTGTCCTGGGAGTTTCTCCATTGAGCTCCAGGTAACACGTAACACCCCCCCCACCTCTACAGAGATATAAATAGCTCACTGAGTTCATTCTTGCAAAATCTCTGTACAAATGAGCATTGTCCTTTCTGTTCCTGTCTGGTTGGGCACTGATATGATTGGTTGGATCGCTGTGTGTTTATATGTATGTTTGCATTTGTGTGTGTGTGTACATGTATGTGTGTGTGTGTGTGTGTGTGTATGAGTGTGTGTGAGTGTGTCTGTATATGTGTGTGTATGAGTGTGTGTGTGTATGCGTGTGTGTGTGTGTCTGTATGTATGTGTGTGTATGTGTGTGCGTGTGTGTGAGAGAGAGTCCTAATGAAGGTGAGAGCACTTTCATTCAGCTTCATGCCAGCGTGTTTTACTTCACTGTGTCACCAGGGCCAGACCTCTAAGCACTTCAGAGTGAGTCAACCTGCCAGGTTTTTACAGCTCTAGATCAGTCCTGCACACGACTCATGGAAACAGACGTAGACGGACTGGAGCGAACAGGCCAGTCAGGACCATCTCCCCATCACTCGTGGAGTCCTGCTCTCCAGACACCCGCGTGCTGACCTTCTCCTACAAGCCAATCTATGCGCCTAAACAAACTTGACCTCTGGTGACCCCCAGGAAGGAGCTCTGTAACCAACATGGAGGGACGCCAGCTGGGATTGTGAGAGTCCGTGTGAACCTCCCACACCTCCCACACCGAGACCTGCAGGTGGCCACAGACAGACGGAGACACGACGCTGAAGGGCTCAGGTTCACCGCGTGAAGCAGATCTTAGTGTAAATAACACCTGAGGGAAGGGACGTTCTACACACACATGTGGCCCATGTTGACATGTTATACGCTACTGAGAAAGGAAACGTGAACACATGAGGGAAGGGAAATTATTCTAGCAGCACTCTGGCACAGGGATCAAAAAAGGTTTGTAAAAGAATCACTCTGAGAGTCATTGTCATAGTTACTGTATATGTCTATACAAGAATACATTTAAATTCACTGTAAGAAGAAATAGCACAGAACACACTGAATATCACTGAAAGGGTCACGTGTCAAAGACAATTTTTCTTGCAAAATGATGTTTTGACAGTTGTGTTATTACACTGGACCCCAGTATTGGTGTGTTATTACCCTGGACCCCAGTATTGGTGTGTTTTAGACAAACCAAAAAGAACAAAAAACCCCAGCAGTGATTCAGAAAATGGAAAAGCTAAATGTAGCATTTCATGCATCCCCATGTTCTATTTTGTGAGGTTTACATAACAGCTGCATTCAGTCACATCTCATACAGACAGATCTTCACTGAGCACAGAGGAAGAGGACGAGCTGCTCTCTGAAAAGCACAGTATCTGGGCGATCCACAGGACGGCCGTGTGCTCCGTGGTGACCCCAGCACTGCTCTGCTGTGTGAACCCGTTAAAACACATGCAGATTCATCCTGCTAAAGCCAGCAAACAATGAATCAGAGCAGAAAAGCCAAGCACAGGATTATGTTATTAATATTTCAGTGCCGTGCAGATATGTGACTGCCCTTGGTATGGACATGGTTTCTTTGTATTGTCAACTATTTCTCCGGCATGTGAGAACCACAGCTGTACAGTCCACGCCACCCACACCCCAGTACCACAGCTGTACAGTCCTCACCCCCCACATCCCAGCACCGAGCATGATGCACAAGCTTGCTTCAACAATCAAACACACAGGGTTCTAGAGACACAGGGTTCTAGAGAGTTTCAGAGACACACTCTTGCTAGTCCCGCTGCCAACACTGTGACACATTTAACACTCTCAGCCATGAAGCTCTGCTGGTTAAGAGCTGTGTTAGGGAAAGAGGCTTTTATGTAAGTGGAAACCTTTATGCTGTTCTCAGTTGCCAGGCCAAACGGATACACACACATCTCTGAGACCATGTGGACGCACACAGCTCCGAGACCATGTGGACACACACGCTTCAGAGATCAGCAGGGCAGGAAGAAGCTCCCAGCTGTGGTGAGATCATGTTAATGTGGATCTGGACTCCTGCCAGACCCTGAGTGCTATTCACATTGGCAGGAAATGATGCAAAGGACACCAGGAAAATGAAGGATCCTCTCATTGCCCCCTCCCCCCACTGTGACCCCACCCCCACTGTGACCCAGCATGCATAAACTGTAAGAGGGGGCGTGGTTGGACGTGTGGGGTGTGGCTTTCTGAGGAGTGTGGCATGTATAAGCTGTAAGAGGGGGCGTGGCTGGATGTGTGGGGTGTGGCTTTCTGAGGAGTGTGGCATGTATAAACTGTAAGACAAGAATAAAATGGATCTTTGATTAAAATACCAAACTAAGCAGTTGAATCTTCTCTAGAGTGTTTTCCAGCAGCTCTTTTCAGGTCAGTGACTGAAGAGGCATGGAAAGAGTGTGTCAGTCACTAATCCCAGAGCGTACCTTCTTCACAGTGTCTCCCCTCACTGCTCAAGAATGGGCCTGTGTTTACAGACCTGGAACTGTGTTACAGACCTGTTTGTTCTTGGAGCAAACAGATCTGATGTTAATTGGTGCCTAATCCTAATCCTAATCCCTCTCCAGTACATCTTTGCTACATCAATATTTAATCTTAAGTATTACTCAAAGTATTATATTCCCTCTGAGGTGCATAGGAGAGAGAAAAGCAACCTTCTGATATCTCTATCAAAGTGGTTTCGTATTAATGCTGAATAATTAAAGGCTTCTGGGTAATGAAGTCCTTGCATCATTCGACTGCTGGAATCATATTCTTTTGAACCTATTTGAGCTGTTAAGAGAACGATGGTGATTTGAACTGACAAGTAAGAAGGTGTGAGCAGCTGTGTGCTGGTGGTGTCCACATTAACCCTCAAAGCACTGGGGTTGTCAAGGGAGCAGAAAAAAACAGCACTTAAACATACATACAGTTGCAATATTAGAAGCAAAGAAAGCTGTTTGTTTTTTACAGCAGGTCCTACTTGAGCAGCCGTATATTTATTGTTTGCAGAGAATACAGTGGCTTAGGGCAAGAGAGAGGCCCACCCGCAGGGTGGTGGAGAAGAGCTACGGCGACCCAGGGGCAAGAGAGAGACACACCCGCAGGGTGGTGGAGAAGAGCTACGGCGACCCAGGCTCTTCACTGGAGAGCAGAGCTACAGGCACCCACCTACACACACATTCAAACAAGGAGACGTGGTCATAGTGCTTCAGCTGTGGTACACTGCCCTCTTAACCCAAGTGAGTCTCTAGGCCTGTCTGGGACAGCTGTGTATGAGTGCTGATGAAAATAACAGGGAGGCAACTCGCTCCAGAGCACAGGGAGGCGACTCCCTCCAGAGCACAGGGAGGCGACTCCCTCCAGAGCACAGGGAGGCGTCATTGGGGAAATGCCTTCACCTAGTATTTCACTGCCTGAGCTGCATGTCCTCCAACCTCCAAAAAAAAAAAAAACATATGCTCTCGTAACCCCGCCCCCTGCCCTCGTGCCCTTGTAACCCCGCCCCCTGCCCCGACATTCCCGGTATTCCACAGTGTGTCGTGTCCCAGTGCCGCAGCTGTTACTGCGGAGGCATGTGTTGGACGAGGAACTCCGCATGGACATCAGTCCCTCAACGCCTCGCCCTTCCAGCATCGTGTCCGTTTACAGCCGGCAGCCAGCCAAGCAGGGCACTTTGAGCTCTGGCCCTTTGAGGCTGGGGGCCGGGGGCCGGGGGCTGGGGGCCGGGGGATGGGGACTTCCCAAGAGACGCTTCCTCGTTAACATCTTACAAGACCCAAGAGATTATCTGTTATTCTTGAAAAAACCCCAAAAAATGTCCCACAAACCCAAGGAGACATCCATCCTGTTAATGCCTAACCCTAACTCTAACCCCTCTAACCCTGAAGTACATGGCTACGCAGGTGTCTGTCTGGGGTGTGAGGTGCTGACCCCTGGCACCCCAGAGGCTCCTCCAGATGTTCAGTGAAAGCTGCCTCTCAAACGGCCCCCAGCTGGGCACAAAGCAGCCTCAGATCCACCAAGGAGAAAATCAAAATATAATTTATTGTAATTCTGTTTTTCCACTTCCAAGCAATTACAGCAAATAGAACATTAGTGGACAGAATTAGCACAGTTGATCTGACAACCTGCTGGAAACACTGACAACTGAAGGGAGTTTCAACGTTTAGCTCTATCATTTTAGTGCAGATCGTAATCTGAGGTTTGTGCTCTTTTAATTAACGTATGTTTCTTCCTCTTTTAGAAACTATGCAACGAGAAACTGCATCAGGGAATCAGGAAATTATTTTATAATTATTTTCAGTGAAATGTATGATAAGCACTATTTATACATTTTTAAGGGGGGGAAAATGCTGTTGCAGACTCAGCTGAGCTGTCCGGGGGTGGGGGGTGGGGCAGGCCAAGCGCTGAAGGACAACGGTTGCCCCGTTCTAAAAATAACATGGACTGCCCCATGGACTTCCCCTTCATTCCAAACACAGTTCTGGAAAGTTCCCCAAAATAAACAGCTGCTGGCATCCTATAAATCTGTACCACAACTGTCATATGGTTATTACTGTGTCATATGGTTATTACTATGTCATATGGTTATTACTGTGTCATATGGCCATTACTATGTCATATGGCCATTACTATGTAATAACCATCATATAATCATTACTGTAGTTTAAATTACACTATAAGAACCTGCTGTGTGGTTTTGTGATGAGTGGCAGCATATCATGGTAGTCAAATATGATTAAATGTTTGCAGACGCACTGCACTGTCAGTAAAGGCCACAGTAGAGTGGAAACATGATCCTCTCACAGTAGATCAGAGCGTAAACATGATCCTCTCACAGTAGATCAGAGTGTAAACAAGATCCTCTCACAGTAGATCAGAGTGGAAACACGATCCTCTCACAGTAGATCAGAGTGGAAACACAATCCTCTCAAAGCAGTGGACTAATCACTCAGAGTGGTTACTCAGAGCGTTCCCACTCAGAGCGTCCCTGCCAGAGTCACACCATCTTTAGTTACTCCCCCTTACCCAGCTACCTCCCCTCATCCAGACCCCTCCTCAACTCCTCCACAAGCCCCGCCCTGCCACACTTCCTCAGAAAGCCACACCCCCTCACATCCAGCCACAAAAATCCAGAGAAAATCCAGATCATCATAAACAATGTCATAAACAACCCATGATGGCTGGACCCCAAAATCAGAGGAAATCGTACAGTGATTCAGGACAAATACAATGTGTTCTCTTATAAGCAAAAGGCTTTTAAACTCTTACATTTCAGTGTGTGCCATTTTTAAAGGTGCCATCACACTGTTTGCATAAGTGGGGATTGTTGGGGATTGTTGTTTCTTCAACGTACGTGTAACCTGGTGTCTGTGATAAGATAAATAATTCACTGAGTATTTCAGCAACTGTCCAAATAATCAACAAAGAGTCAGAAGCTGCTGTCCTGATGTTCCCAGGACTGCTCACGTGTGCAGCCACCACAGCACAGTACAAGTGCTGGTTTTAAGCACTAACAACAGACAATTATCTGACTACTGAATTACCCGACTACTGAATTAAATTTGTATGTGTTAGCGTAGTTAATCTCGCTTTACGTTCTCTGGTGTTCTGTTTCATGAAGTAATGACGTGGAAGAACATTTGAGTACAGGATTGTTCTGTTGTTCTGTTGAAATCCTGTGGTGATAGAAGCTGTAATTAGCCCAGATCTGCTGTATTTAGTGTCAGTCTGGGGTTCAGGAGAGCACAGGCATCACCACACACCCTCCACCATCACCACACACCCTCCACCACCAGAACCCAGGACTCAGAACCAAGACTCAAAGTGCACAGGACTGGAAAACTGCACAACCACCGTTTGTTTCAGTACAAATAAATAAAAATAACAGATGCGTTGATTCTCGTGGTTTTCAGATCAACAATATTGAGCTAAACTGGGTCATTTAAAAAGGACTGTTTAAAACCAGTAAAGATAAAGGCAGGTTTAAAACCAGTAAAAAATGTAGCATGCAAATATCACTAACCACAATAACAGCTTAATGTCGTAGAGGACAGTCTTCCAGATGAACACATGAATAAAGTGATATGTGCACAGCGACTAACACACATCTGACACTCATGTTTGTCATCATTCAGTCGTTCACACTGTTTTCATGCACCAACAGGCCATATCCTCAGTTCTCTATCACATGCTTCTACTGCCAGTGTGAGCTCACAGGGAAAGATTTTTGATTTTTAAATTATTTTCAGTCTTGGAATAAAATTAAATGAATGAAACTAGATTTTATTGTTACTGAAATAATCAGACAGAAAAAATAAATATACAGGGGTTTATACAGGATTATAATCCTGATCATCTACATTTGTTAATATAGCAGCATATTGGGTCACGGTTTAACACTGAACCAGATTTCAACAGAGAGTTTCTGATATTTAGTTTATTTGTATTATTCTGTATAAAATAAAGAACAGACATCAGATTATATTCCTACAAGCTTTTAGTTTGCAGCAGATCAGTAGTGTAATCTGTACATGTAACCCTAACCCATGAAACTAAAATCACTCAGACACGTGGACACCCTCACAGAGCCCACCGTGAACACACACATACCATTCCTTCACACGCTAGGACCAGGCTTTACCCATGGCTTTCTAAGGGTTTAGCAGAATAGCACCACCCTCCAGGGGGAGGAGCACCACTCTCCAGGGGGAGGAGCGCTGACACGGCGCAACGGAACACCGCCCTGAGCGCCATGGAAACGGGCAGTGTGGATGCACCTGCCATCCCTGCCATCCCTGGGAGGGTAGAGGGGCTGAATTTAGAAGGTGATCTGGGGGAGGAGGTGATCTGGAGGAGGAGGTGCGCAGGCCTCCAGCCGCTGCCAGGAGCACAGATGGGATGAAGAAAGAAACAGAATTAAGATGAAGTGAAAGACCCCCCCCCCCCCCTCCAGCCTCACTGCCAACATCCAGTCGTTCAGGATTAGTGCTGCTCTCACGCCTGAACCAGCCCTGCTTCACTGCGCACTGTGTTTTGGCCAGAGGGTGTAACAGGGGAAAGTGTATATGGGCGGAGTTATTTGTCTCTAAAGGGAAGTGCAGGTCGTGTTTGGACCTTCTGAGCTGCGGAATTTTGACCTCCGTGCTGTGAATGTGCAGCCAGTCCTAAACCTCTTCACAAGGATTCAGCTTCTCTCCTTCACACCTGGCAAGCACAAGGAAGACTTTATTTTCAACACACAGTTGCATGTGCACATACGTGTTCACACACACACACACACACACACACACACACACACACACACACACACACACACACACACACTCACGTCCACCCAGGAAGAATCAGCACAGAGCAGATTGCAGGCAGGAAGCTGAGTATGCAGCGTGGGCTGCTAGGAGCACTGACACTAGCTGCTCACACTTCCCCAGCCCTCCCAGTACCGTGTGTGTGTGTGTGTGTGTGTTTGCAAGCAAAAGCACCAGCAACACCTCCTCTCACTCTGCCACCCAGCATCACACCACACACTGAGCGGAGAAAGAGACGTTACTGACACTGAGCAGGTGGCAACAAGATCAACCCAAGATCAACCCAAGATCAACCTAAGATCAACCTAAGATCAACCTAAGATCAAAACAAGATCAACACAAGATCAACACAAGATCGGGAG
>JAOXYF010000018.1:28370400-28385434 GCA_028565775.1 Sternarchorhynchus goeldii
AAGATCAACCTAAGATCAACCTAAGATCAACCTAAGATCAAAACAAGATCAACACAAGATCAACACAAGATCGGGAGAAAAGCAGCAGAAAAGAGAGGCGTTCATCTAGAACGTGCTCATCATTACCCATCATTAGTCAGAGCACCATCGCATGCACAGATTAGCATTTCAAAATCCAGATTGGCATTTCAGAATTTTGTCTTTAAGCACCTCTGAAATTCCACGTTGTAAATACTGAGAAAGAAAGCGAGTGCTGCCGGCCCTAAAAGCCACGCAAACGCCAGCAAAGACCTGCAACGGCACGACGCCTCTCCTACAACAAAAACAAGCTGATGGTGTCAAATTGTGAAGTGGACCAGATCAGAAGTAGTAAACACACTCGAACGCTGCAGGAGTGCCGCTCGCTTCCATGGCCCTGCTGCTGCTGGCAGGCCTCAGCTCAGCCCGCCGCTCTTGAGATCGTGCTGTCAGTGAAATGATGTCTATGTTTGTGTGGTTTCCTGTCCCACAGCAGCCCTGGTGCGTCTCAGTGATCGTGCAGCACACAGCGAACATGCCACACCGTGCTACAAAACAACGATCACAGCTGAGGTCGTTCAAACCAATCGTTCTTTCCTTCACACATTCTCTGCTCTCTCTCTCTCCGCTGTGTTTATTGTATCGTTTCTCATGCAGCACAGCATATGTTGACACGCATCAAGACAGGGGCTCATCTGCCTTTCTGGGGATGGGGGGATGAGAGGATGGGGTGTGAGAGGGTGGGGAGGTTGGGGGTGGGAGGGGGGGTTTGGGGGGTGAGAGGGAGGGGTGGGCAATGATGGCATGATGTCAATCAACTCCAGTACACATTAGCACATAAATTGTGCTGCTTATCAACAGGACACATAAAACAAAATATCTGAGCATGGCAGTAAGACTCCATCATTGACTCCATCATTGACTCCATCATTGACTCCATCACTGACTCTTGTTTAACATTTCAGTTCAAAAATAAAATCACTAAAGATTATTGAGTCACATTTGTTACACAATGACATTTGCAAATGGTGGTTGACATTTTTACAAGTACGTATCTGACATTCATCATCAAACACATCAATACATGACCTCATAGAGAGTAATAGGGAGTAATAAGAAACAATAGAAAGCAATAGATAGTAATAGAGAGTAATAGTAATAGAGAGTAACAAAGAGAAATAGTAATAGAGAGCAATAGATTGTAATAGAGGATAACAGAGAGTAATAGATAGTAATAGGGAATAATATAGTCTGCAATGTCAGGTGGTGTGGGACTGTAATGTTTAATTGTAAAGTGTAAGTCTCATAGCAGCTGCCTAAAACTAATGACCCTCCAACATATTCCTGAAAGCATAAAACTAAAGAGCCTTTAAAGGATCGTTTCTAAAGAATCATTCTTATCTTTAAGTTACAAAGAGCATGTTTAAATAAAACCCAGGACCCTTTGGTTACTTTGAAAAGATTCATGCCAAGACTTTGATACATGTCATCAGAGCACCTTAATCCACCTTCCTCTACTTCTCAGCAAGAACAATGAGGCTTAATATGTGTGCCATAATTAACCCTCACCTACCATTAATCCTGGCAGGAAAATGAAACAGAGCAGAGATTAGGCAGGTCATTCTTCAGCCAACTCTGTGTGAGGAGGCACTTTTAATAAAAACATCCCCAAGCAGTCTGTCGAGCGTTCTGAAGGATACTGCCCTGTTCCTCTCCAGCAGAGACGGGCAGCAGAACCATCCTGGTCTTTCCGGCCCCCCGTGTTCATTACAGGTAGCTGAAACCCTCTTAAAATCTCCTCAAGGATCAAACTCCCACACCTCTGGGCAAGGATAACTGAACATGGTGCCTCAACAGCTAAAGTGTGTGTCATCTACAGTACCACAAGGAGGGTCCACAGCTCCAAGTCTCTAGAACAAGCAGAAGATCTTCTCACTGCCATTTCCTCAGCAAATAGCTTCAACCATCAGTCAAACTAAAACTCTTCACCTTTAGTCACATCAACAAACATCGACTTGCCTTATATTGACTATAAGCTGAGAATGTACATTGCTAAAAGTAGTGAACACCACTCTCTAGAAAATACTCTTTGTAATAAACACTGATCTCTAGTAAACACTCTCTAATAAACATTGTTCTCTAGTAAACACAATTTCTAGTTAACCACCATTTAACAAATTCCCCTCTGTAGTAAACAGCCCATCTAGTAAACAAGATGGAGCACTAACGGTGAGGCTCCAGTTAAGCAGTAGCAGGCACATCTCACTACAGGCCTCTCAACAGGAGGGGGCGTGGTCACTGTGGGTAGGGGGCAGTTCACTGTGGAGAAGGGGCAGGTCACTGCCACTTCTGGGCATTTCCCTGTGGAACAGACCTGCTATTGGGGATGGAACTATCTTCATTAACAGAAGTACACTGGTACACAGGTACACTGGTACACTGGTACACAAATATACAGGTACACAGGTACACTTGTACACTGGTACAGAGGTACACTGCAAAATCCCAAGAGTTGATTTAACACCTACAGTTCATGCACACAAATGAACACTGGAGATATTTCCATGGGAGGGGATATAGCTGTGTAGAGTACTCATATATTGTGGATATTTCTGATATGATGTGGAGAGTACTGATATGACGTGCAGAGTACTAATATGATGTGAAGGGTTCTGATGTTGTGGAGAGTACTGATATGATGTGGAGAGTACTGATATGATGTGGAGAGTACTGATATCATGTACTGATATGATGTGGAGAGTACTGATGTCATGTACTGATATGATGTGGAGAGTACTGATATGATGTGGAGAGTACTGATATCATGTACTGATGCAGGCAACAAACAGATGTTCTGAACACCTGATGCTGGTGCAGGAAACATGACTACCATTTATATTGTTATATTTGTAATGTTATATTTAATTTACAGAGCATCTTCTTTTACACACTGGTCCTAGTTTTATTCTCTGCTCGGACCTGTGTGAGGGTGAGTGTGAGGTGTGAGAGGCTCTACAGGAGGGCGGGCAGCGTGTGGGCAGGAAGGAACGCCCGCCTCGCCCGCCAGCAGCCCTTCACCACTTGACTCAAGTGAAGGCGAACCGCCAAGCAAATTCTGTTGACCACCAGCCCAGTGCAGCTCACCACCTGTTCTACAGCAAAAAAGATGAGAGGAAGGGGAGAGAGAGAGAGAGAGAGAGACAGACAGGGAGAGACAGAGAGAGACAGGGAGGGAGAGACAGACAGGGAGAGAGAGACAGGGAGAGAGAGCGTAGGAGAGATAGATAGAAAGAGAGAAAGAGAGAGTGAGAGAGCAGGAGAGAGAGTAAGAGAGAGTGAGAGAGAGACAGACAGAGGGAGCAGGAGAGAGAAAGAAAGAGAGATAGAGTGAGACCATGCGAGAGAGACCTGGGGCCACCTTTTTTATTTCCACCAGATTTCCTACATTTTCAGTTTAATTCAAACAACGGGGGCAAGAATGAACACCAGCATGCTACTCACAAACACCAACACACAAACACCAGCATACTGTTCACAAACACCAACACACAAACACCAACACAAAAACACCAACATACTGTTCACAAACACCAACACACAAACACCAGTATGCTACACACAAACACCAACACAAACACCAGCATGCTACACACAAACACCAACACACCAACACCAGCATGCTACACACAAACAGCAACACACAAACACCAACACACAAACACCAGCATGCTACTCACAAACACCAACACACAAACACCAACATACTGTTCACAAACACCAACACACAAACACCAGCATGCTACACACAAACACCAACACACAAACACCAGCATGCTACACACAAACACCAGCATGCTACACACAAACACCAACACACAAACACCAACATACTGTTCACAAACACCAGCATGCTACACACAAACACCAACACACAAACACCAGCATGCAACACACAAACACCAACACACAAACACCAACATTTTGTTCACAAACACCAACACACAAACACCAGCATGCTACACACAAACACCAACATACTATTCACAAACACCAACACACAAACACCTACATACTGTTCACAAACACCAACACACAAACACCAACATACTACTCATACTTTTCTGAACAATTAGAAGGAGTCAGTGATGATTGTAACATACGATCTGCATTGTGTAACATTCCATGATATGCTGTCATATCTGTTATGTTACACTGTGTGACATGATGTTTTTATATTCTGTAATATGATTTTTGATTGATTGTTACATTTCGTGATACGGTGATCTATCTGAATGTGCTATTACATTATATGATCTCAGATTCCTTATCTATTAACAATAAATCATGAGTGGCAGCTTTCAATGCCTGCATGTGTGTGTATAGGTGTGTGTGTCTGTGTGTGTGCATGTGTGTGAGTGTATGTGAATGTGTGTGTGTGTGTGTGTGTGTATAAAGGTGGATAAACTCCATCCCAATTAATTTTGCCTTCCTACATCAGCCACATCTCTTCTTTGCATACACACTCTCATACGAACACACACATATGCAATGCGTACCCACACACATATTACGCACACACATACACACACATACCCACACACACACATACATATTCCAAGCCCAACAGGAAGTGCCCTGCCTCCCTGCCTGCTCTGCTCTGCCGTGTCATTTGGTTCAGAGAGGAGGAAATGAGAGATGCTGCGAGGCAAAAAAAAAGCCACTTCCTGCTCAGGCTGGGCCTACCTCACCTCGCTCCACCCACCTTGCTGCTTTCCATGTGCTTTGACTACAGACTCACATCACATCACATCACCGACCTTACAGGAACCAGCAGCTTTGCCCTGGGTGCTCCCTGATCAGGTGTTATTCAAATTCAAACATGGCTGTTATCAGGAGAACAAGGGAGAGAGAGAGAGAGAGAGAGAGGGTATGTGTGTGTTTGTGTGTGTGTGTGTTTGTGTGAGAAAGAGAGAGGCAGAGCGTGAAACCCTATGACAGTCTGTCTGCACTACTGGCAGGTGGGAAGGACCAGTGAACACATGCTACCACTTGGTTGACCCCATGATCACCTGACCCCACGACCACCTGACCCCATGATCACCTGACCCCATCACCATGATAAGGACCACAATTTCAGCCAAAGACCCTGGCTGCCACAGTCGCCTGGGTAGCCAGACGCCATGGCGACCCACAGCCCTGTTCACTTTATCGCCCCGGCCACATCCACTGAGCATCAGACAGAGACGTCTGTGATGAAGGTGAGCATCAGACAGAGGCGTCTGTGATGAAGGTGAGCATCAGACAGAGACGTCTGTGATGAAGGTGAGCATCAGACAGAGGCGTCTGTGATGAAGGTTAGCATCAAACAGAGACGTCTGTCATGAAGGTGAACATCAGACAGAGACATCTGTGATGAAGGTGAGCATCAGACAGAGACGTCTGTCATGAAGGTGAGCATCAGACAGAGACGTCTGTCATGAAGGTGAGCATCAGACAGAGACGTCTGTGATGAAGGTGAGCATCAGACAGAGACGTCTGAGATGAAGGTGAGCATCAGACAGAGATGTCTGTGATGAAGGTGAGCATCAGACAGAGACGTCTGAGATGTAGTAAACCAGTTACTCAATGATGCTGCAGAAACATTCGATCACTATCGGAGAGAGACAGAACTGTTCTAGGTCAACAAGCATATCTGTAGTTTGAGTTAAGATTAGGGTTAACCCTCACCCTCATCATCCTCCTCACCCTCACCATCCTCCTCACCATTCTCCCCTCACCCTCATTCTCAATCTCACCCTGACCTTCCTCACCCTCAATGTAGAATCTCACCCTCATCCTTACCCTATTACTCTCAGACATACTCCTCCTTCTCTCTCTCTATTTATACTTGTCTGTCTCTCTTTCCCTCCTCTCTGCTACACTAGTACAGCTCCACTCTCCATCTGATTCTGTCAAGGACAAAGCACACAGTTTTGAGAGGGTTCCCATAGTAACAGAATATGTGTTGCTACTTTAGGGCGGGTTTAGTGCATTGTCTCCACCGTAGGGCTGCACAAAAGATGAGAGCTGACCAATAGCATCAAGCCACTGATGGACTCTGGAACCCCTGCGGTGGTTGAGATGCCAGTCATCCACTACTGCTGCCATGGAAGACACCTCATTAACCCAGACTTTCAAACCCTTGACCGTTCCGCCACAGCTCGTTCTGCTGGGTTGGGTGGTGAACTAGCAAATAGAAGCATTCACACATTATTCTTTCAAAAGGGTTCGTAGATATTTTTACTCTTCAGATCCAGAGGTGCAAACAAAGGAAACAAGGCAGTGAGATGTTCCACAGCCAGGAATCTGGATGTTCAGTGACATCTAAGAGTTGTGACATTTCCTCATACTAACAAATGTACACACACATGCACGGACACGCATGCACACGTGCATGTTTACACACACACTCCCACTACCACACACACACACAGGCATGTATGCACACAGGGACACAACTGTGAACATGACCATCTTTGGGACATAATTAGGATCCTTCCACTGTAGAAACCTCGAAACCTCAAAACCAGCACATCTTCAGTGTTGGTTGAAACATAATATAAATACAATACACACCAAAAAGGTCATAAGTATATTCTATATAATGAAATATAATATATAACAGAATATATAATAGCTGACTATTGCTGTTATTTTAGATGTGGTCAGTAGTTGTGTGTAAGCAAGGCTGTGTGTACACGACGACCGTGTCCTGTGCCCAGGGTGCTCTCTGGATATCTGACTTTCCATGTCCCGCAAACGCAGGACCTTCACCCAGCAGCACTAAACTTAAGTGGCTGAAAAAGAAGGAAACTCTAGAGAACAGTTAGCATATGCAAAATGTTAAGTGGCCTCTGCCCCTCTAGGGATGTTAGCATTGCTAAGGCAGGGAAGTGAAGTGATGTTAGAATTGCTAAGGCAGACGTGCGTGAAGTGCTCCTTTAACTGAATGTTAGCATTTCTCTTCCCTGCTGGTCAGAGTGGGCGATGGAACCAGGCAATGTGTCGCTCACCACGAGACAGCCAGCGACCCCATCACAAAGGCTCTCTGTGCTCACACACGTCCAGTCCAGTTAGCGCTTATGCCTGCCCAGACAAACCAATACAACTGTACCAGTGTCCTTTAGATTACTGATGGTGCCCTTGAATACCTTCTAGTACAGACAATGTACAGCTTACACT
Organism: Sternarchorhynchus goeldii; assembly: GCA_028565775.1. Classification (NCBI taxonomy): domain Eukaryota; kingdom Metazoa; phylum Chordata; class Actinopteri; order Gymnotiformes; family Apteronotidae; genus Sternarchorhynchus; species Sternarchorhynchus goeldii. The sequence goes on from JAOXYF010000018.1 coordinate 28,377,640, forward strand.
GCTCAGTCCACTGCGCAAGATGTGTGATAACAACACAATAAACACTGTAATGTCTGTTATTTTATTTATTAATTATCATTATTGTTATATTTGAAAAATGCCCCAATGTTTCCTCTACTGGTTTTCTCTTACTAAAATATCCAGACACTCTGGCACAGTGAACCAGTTCCTCCATCTCATAACTGTCACACATTTCATCCAAAGCACTGAAGGTCCAGTGGGTCAATGTGTACTGCACAAAGACCCTGGATACCAGCATGGCAGTGAGTTGTCACAGGCAGGGGCATGTAGCAGGGGTGGAGAATCAGGGGTCTAACAGCATAGGGGTAATAAAGAAGCAGGGGTCTAACAGTGGAGGGGGTGGTGGAGAAGCAGCGGTCTAACAGTGGAGGGGGTGGTGGAGAAGCAGCGGTCTAACAGTGGAGGGGGTGGTGGAGAAGCAGTGGTCTAACAGCGGAGGGGGTGTTGGAGAAGCTGTTGCCCCTGCCCATCTCATCCACCCTCTCATGCTGACACATATATGACTCACGCAAAACAACGTGGACAATCTCCCACCTTCTAAAACATGACAACCAATGTGTGGTGGACACCCACAAAGACACACACACACACACACCTATATATACATGCACACACACATACATACACATACGCGCACACATACGCACATACACACACACATATAAACACACATATACCCAGAATGTAAGAGGCCGCTGGCTGTCTCAGCTGACTGTGCTCTCTTGCTCTTTCAGCAGAGGGTCCAGCAATGCTCCAGTTAGCAAAGAGCACAATATCCAGAAGGCTATTACTGCCTCTACTGCTTCCTGCTCGTCTTAAACCAGTCCAGCAAGACAAAAGAACTAACAAGAACTGACAGAGGACCAGAGCATATGGAGTCTATTATTATTGTTGTTGTTGTTGTTGTTGTTGTTGTTGTTATAGTGTAGGCAGCACTGCAGGTCTCTGTTTTGCACACTGTTGTACATAAAATGTGGATATTTATACATGATTTGTATATCAACATGAAGATTCTCATTCTAGTGCCGGTACTGACAGTGTGGAGAGTGGAATGGAGCAGACAGGAGAAGCTCAGGGACTTTGTGTCTCCTCCAGTGTGAACTGCAGTGTTTTCACCATCTCTCCTACCCAAGCCTTGACACCAACCACACACACACACACACACACACACACACACACACACACACACACACACACACACACATACACACATATGCATGCATATACACACACACTCACAAAAGACACTCACAAAAGAACTTCCTCTTTAGCTGGTGATGAATCGCTCACAGGTTGGTGCTGGTTTGGGAGCCATCAGCGTTTTGCATGTCTATTTTTGTACACAGCTACACTGCAACCCAGCGAGAGCATGAGCACAGACAATACGACCTGCACACAGCACAGACAAGACGACCTGCACGCAGCACAGACAAGATGACCTCCACGCAGCACAGACAAGACGACCTCCACACAGCACAGGCAACACAACCTCCACGCAGCACAGACAAGACGACCTCCACGCAGCACAGAGCAACACAACCTCCACGCAGCACAGACAAGACGACCTGCACACAGCACAGGCAACACAACCTCCACGCAGCACAGGCAACACAACCTCCACACAACACAGGCAACACAACCTCCACACAGCACAGGCAACACAACCTCCACACAGCACAGGCAACACAACCTCCACGCAGCACAGAGCAACACAACCTCCACACAGCACAGAGCAACACAACCTCGACACATCACAGGCAACACAGCCACCACCTACCAACTGCTCCATGTTTTCACTCTCTCCAGAACAAGCACATCTCCACTCATGCTGGAAAATGCAAAAGCCGTTTTCCAAAAAACAAAATTTGGATCTAATGATTCCATTCGCTCTTTCACACTAATCTCTTCTCCAAGAGTCTTTTGCATTGTTCAGAAAACTCAGTAGCAATTACTAATGGTGTTTAGTCACTTACTAACGGAGTGAAGTGAGTTTTGAGTGAACGCTTTGCTTGTTCAAGAATTCATCAGCAGGATTATACTTCCATGACATAGTCTGTTTGCATGGTACTGATCATTCTGGTTGTGAATAATTACCTTAAGCCCAATTACCTGATTATGCATTATTCAGTTCTATTAACAAAGCTCAGAAACCACAGTACACCCCACAAAGGCACTGGAAGAACCGTATGACAGCTCATACCTGCTTCCTGTTTACTGCAAAGCGCTCAGTTCTGCATAACTTTACTCACATCATCTGTTAATTCACAAATTTTAGTGCTAAACAGTAAAACCTGTATGTTATGTTTCCTTTACACCACTGAAGATGTCAGTAGTATTAAACACAGAATGAATCATGCTACTAATCCTATGAACCACGTACCAAATGTCTAATACCACATGAAGTAAAGCGCTAACAGTAGAATAACCTCCACAAGGCCCAAATGAATGAACTGTAATAAGGCACGAAAAATGCGGAGAACATCGAGTCCAAACCGTCTGCTGTGGATGGCAGTAATATATCACACGCTACCTGTGTTGTCTTCCTACAGTGGTCCAGGTGTTTATCCAGATAGACACACTCCTCACACACCCTGTTTGTGAGAGAAATGCAAAAGAGTATAAACAAATAAACAAACACACAGACACACACAAACAAACAACACATACACACACACAAACAAACAACACAGATGCATTTACATACACACACTCGCACTCACACACACACAAACAACACAGACACACACACACAAATAAACAAAACATACACATACACAGTAAGTGACAACTTAGCCAATGAGTTTCTCTTTAGATTCTTCACAATGTCAATAGTGAAGAGGCATTAACACTGCACAAGGCTGTCATATCACCAGTGAAGAGGCATTAACGCTGCACAAGGCTGTCATAACAACTGTGAAGAGGCATTAACACAGCACAAGGCTGTCAAATCAAGAGTGAAGAGGCATTAACACTGCACAAGGCTGTCATATCAACAGTGAAGAGGCATTAACACTGCACAAGGCTGTCATATCAACAGTGAAAAGGCATTAACACAGCACAAGGCTGTCATATCAACAATAGCACTCCTAGCCCTTTAGGTGGCGATGATGAGAGCGGTCACCATTGTTGAGCCTCCCCTCTGTCCTCGGCCCCCCTGTCTCCACTTGAACGTATCCCAACACCTCACCAAAAATCTCACCAAACAATCATCACACCAAACAAATCTCACCAAACAAACCCCTCACCAAACAAACATCTCACCAAACAACCCCCCCCAAATAAACATCTCACCAAACAAACCCCTCACCAAACAAACTCCTCACCAAACCAACCATCTCACAAACACCTCACCAAACAAACTCCCTCACCAAACACCTGCTCTAAGATGCTTCACAGAGAGCGCGGCGCTGCCAAGAAATGAGTGTCATTCAGTCACCTGACAGCCTGCTCCCTGCTTCTCTCCCTCTCTCTCCCTCTGTCTCTACCTCTCCCTCCTTCTCCGTCTCTGCGATGTCTGTCCAGCCCTCCCCAGACCAGCTTCCCACCTGACACAGCCTCCTCCAGCTCTCTTGGGCCAGAGGGGGTCCAAATCTCTGCTCTGCTGTGTCAGTCGAACGAAAGTCTGTAGTGCCAGCCCGATCCCCTCACGCTCTGTACAGAGAGATATCCCCCACCTACTGTATGCAGCCCTCCCTCTCTCCCTCTCTCTCTCAATCTCTCTCCCTCCCTCTCTCTCTCTTTCTTTCTCTCCAGATAACCTCGCTTGCTCAGAGAAAGAAGGGGGAAAAACGATCATCATGTTTCTCCAGCATAAGCAGTCGTGCTCTGATTGGCTAACTACTGTGGGGGAGGAGTCAGCTGTGCTCTGATTGGCTAACTACTGTGGGGGAGGAGTCAGCAATGGGGAAGGCAGACAGTAAAGTAGGTCTAAGCTGTGCTTGCTGCTGCAGAGAGTGAAGAAAAGAAAGCAGAGTGAGAGAGGGGGGGAGAGGGAGAGAGAGAGAAAGAGAGATAGAGAAGGGGGGGTAAAGAAAATGAGTGAGAGACTACCTCTTTTTCAAAGCAGGAAGAAGGGGAGGCCACGAGCGTTTCCTGTTGTGCAGCTGAGGCAAACGTCACACAGCCTGGTAAGATTTCAGCTCTCAGCCACGCAGAGTCGCAAGTTCACCCACTCCATCAACTCAGCCCAACTACTTAGGTTTGTCTAACTAGGATTAGAGGGAAAAGACTTCAAATTTAAAATAATTTATTTTAAAATATACTGATTCATTCATAATGCACTAAACACAGATATGCCCACATTAAATAAGAGCAAGGTGATTCGTTTCCATGGTCTTCTATACTAAATGAAGATTAATAGAGACATTTCTCTGAAGACACTGAAAATTTCAGAGTAATGTGCTTCCCTTATTTGACTAATAACTGCTCAACTAAGTTTTACTTGTTGATTGTAAACTAACACCCTAAATTCATGCATGCAAATGTTAAAATATTCTTTCAAGAACTGAAGCTAATTATCTAAGTTTAGTTACACACAAACAAACCCAAACATGGAGGGCAGGTCTCCTCTGAGATGATGTGCTTCCTCACACACCAAACCACACTCTGCTGTACAGTTTAGCAAAGTTAAACCACAACTGGTGCAGCATGTGGCTGCAGGGAAGCTCATGTGCACCCCGTCTGTACAGAACCACGCAGAACAATGACGAACCATGCAGAACCACGCAGAACCATGACGAACCATGCAGACCCATGACGAACCACGCAGAACCACGCAGAACCATGACGAACCACGCAGAACAATGACGAACCATGCAGAACCACGCAGAACCATACAGAACCACGCAGAACCATACAGAACCATGCAGAACCACAACGACATAGGCTGCACAAAACAGGAAGCGTGGTGGACAAGAGCTTCTTCCAGACTTGAGTGCAGCGGCCCAGACTGAGGACACACTGATCCCAGCAGTGCGAACGTCATGCTGTACTTTAACACTGCACAGGAGCACCAGGGAGGTCCCCTGCATGGGGAACAGAGCACAGCAGAGCATAGCAGCACAGAGGGCCCTTGGACCTGTGCTGCAACAACCCCATGCTGCTGAGAGACACAAACCAGGCCAGCTAGCACGTATGTATAGAGTGTGTTAAGAGGTGTTACAGAAAAACTCTTCCCCTCAAGGAAGAGAGTGTGTTACATTTAAGAGGTGTTACAGAGAAACTGTTCCCCTCAAGGAAGAGAGTGTGTTACATTTAAGAGGTATTACAGAGAAACTGTTCCCCTCAAGCAAACTCAAAGGACCAAGAAGGTTTTGTTTTTAATGGTTTGCAGTTGTCATGCAGCTGAGGCTCTGCCATACACAAGTAAATAAACAGTTAAGAAATTAAAAAGTGGGTAATGATTTCGTGTTTTAAAGATCCAATTATGCCTTCTGTGTTAAAGGTACCCATCAGGCCTGGTGTGATAAAGTGTATCAGGCCCGCCTTTCATCTCAGTGGTTTCTAGATTGATGTGACTGATGTTATGAAAACATGGTGGGTTTCAGCAGCCATTCTAGACATAAATGTGACTCCAGTTACGAACACCAGCAGATCCTCTTATCCAAAGGCTAAGAACTAATTATCCAAATAAACTAATTTACATAATGAGTGTCTATAACATGTGCACATCCCAGCTGCATGATACTGTACATTTTTATACTGATGATATAACAGGTTTATACAGAACAGGATTATCTTAGGCTACCTGTGTGAAACTAAATTGTAATTTTGATTTCAGACATTGATTCAGATTTTATGTTGCTTAATTATAATTATCCACAATTATCCTCCTAAACTGTCTTTCTCTTTTCCTAAAGGCCATTCCAGGTAACAAGATCAGGCTCCCGGATGCATCATTATTATTATATTATTCATATTTATTATCGTCATTTATTAAACTGAAGTTCAAAGTTCTTAATCACCAGCAGAGTTTTGAAAAATAACAGCGTTGCACACTAAACAACAACACGCTATAAGGAAAGAAACACTCTGTCCTCAGTTTCAAAACATGACACGTTCCGCAAGGACTCGACTTGCATCGACAACCGCTCATTGCGAGCCTCCCTTAAGATCCCCTTCGCTGACGGCGAACACGTCATGGAACATTCCCGGAACGAGCCAATATCCCACCCACCTTCTCCCTGCGCGCACGCACACATACACGCACACAGAGATGCTGGCGAAGTACATCGAGATAGAGAGCGCAGCACCGTACACACCATATGATAGCTTCGTTAAACGCAAACGTGCTGAAATATTTCTAAACCGTCAAAGCCGCTACATAATGTACTGCATGTACAAATATTCCGCTCTCGGCGTCGGTTGTGCAAATTCTTCAGTATATTACGCAACATTCCCGATGGGCAGGCAAACTGGGTATTCCCCACAACATTCTGCATAATTCCTGTTACATAGAACAACGGCAGAATTTCAGTTCCAGTTAGACGAACATGAATGAAGTCCCTTACCGTGTCACAAAGTCATTCGGGCATCCACCACCGTCCACAACATCCCAGGGAATGTCAATCTTCTTCACCAACGATTAACGCTTATTTGCCTGGTCAAACGAGGCAGTCTGATACGGTATGAAATATTACACTACGGCGTCGCGAGATAATGCGTTTGCAAAAGTCAGTCAAGTGATACGAAAACGCTCTCGCTTCGCTCCTGCGCCTTGTTCCTCTCGCTTCGCTTCTGTTCCTGGAGCGTTTAAGGGGCGTGTTGAGAGTAAATAGTCCAGTTCACTGCGGTTTGTTCCTGCTTGAGAACGCAGGAGCAAGACATGGAGTTCGCGGTGGGGGACAGACGGGGTTATTCCTGGCACCACTTCCCAGAATAGAAAAGCGGCGCGCGCGCGCGAGAGGGAGAGAGAGAGAGAGAGAGAGAGAGAGAGAGAGAGAGACAGACAGACAGTAAGACGAGTGTGTAGAGTGTTTGGTCCGTGACGTCATCGGATCCCCCAGCGTGTCCCAGAGAGAGGCTGATCCCGTGCAGCGAGAGAGTCAGCCGAACAGCGGTGGGGCGGGGCAGGAGGTGTAACCGACACCGCGGTGGGGCGGGGCAGGGGGTGTAACCGACACAGCTCGGCCTCTGGTCACCTTCAGTCCTCCCCGATGGAAGGGAACTCCCTGGCCGGAGTTCACGAGAGCCAGACACGACTAAAGTCGAGGAACTGCAGTTTAACCATGTATGCGGCCGCTATATGATTGCATTATTTATAATCTGCACGGCTGCAGAGTATAAAACTCATTAATATATATATAATTTCATTTCTTAATTTACGCAGTTCTTTTGAGGTTTCTTGGAACAGGATTACTTTTTAAATTGACTTGTTAGCAATTGTTGATATCGTACCAGTAAATGGAACCAAAGAGTTCATTCTTTTCCAAAAAATAAAACATACTAGGACTTGGTTTAAAAAGTGCCTCATCGCTTTAAGAAGTTACACATGATCATGGATACATTATAGAAAAGGCACAACAGAACATGGATGAACTTCTCAGCACCTACTCACTCAGCACAAGTTTTGATGAAACGTTGATATGAACTTTTATTGTAAAAGGCGTTATTGGAGCGAGTGGGCAGTAAAAGATGTCCAGCTGAGTAAAGGTGTGTGTTTGTGTTGGGATGCCTGTGCTGTGGATTATCATGACCTAGACCACAGTGGGTTATGTTCCCAGGAACGTGCTGATGATCACATCACAGTAGTACACCCTATGTGTATGTATATATA
>JAOXYF010000018.1:28404185-28416027 GCA_028565775.1 Sternarchorhynchus goeldii
TCAGTGCCTCAAGTTTCCCCTTAGGTACTAGGGTTAGGGTTCCCCCTTAGGTACTAGAGTTAGGGTTAGGGTTAGGGTTTCCCCTTAGGCATTAGGGTTAGGGTTCCCCCTTAGGTAGTAGGGTTAGGTTTCCACTTAGGTAGTAGGGTTAGGTTTCCACTTAGGTACTAGGGTTAGGGTTTCCACTTAGGTACTAGGGTTAGGGTTTCCCCTTAGTTAGTAGGGTTAGGGTTCCCTCTTAGGTACTAGAATTAGGGTTAGGGTTCCCTCTTAGCTACTAGAATTAGGGTTAGGGTTCCCTCTTAGCTACTAGAATTAGGGTTAGGGTTCCCCCTTAGGTACTAGGGTTAGGGTTTCCCCTTAGGTACTCACTAAGCAATAGCTCAACATTACATAGTATATAAAGTAAGTATGCATCTACTGTGTGAGCTGGGTATATGGATTTATCAATCTGACAAAGGGGAAAAAGATTACATTGGATAATTTGGCTTTATTTCTGTTAAATGTCATAATGTTTATATACTTGAAGGGGGAGTTTCTGTATTGCAGCTGTGGAGAGCCGTTATGAGCATGTCTGCTCAGAAACTATGGATGAAAATGGTTTGGGTATAGGGACTCACTGCACTGTAGGGACTCACTGCACTATCTGTGGTTTGGCTGTAGGGACTCACTGCCTTACTGGAAACCGGAGACGAGTAGGAACAGCCCAGATTAGCCCTTGCGGGATTAGACAGGAGTGAAGTGAAACAGACCAGATTAGCCCTTGTTGGATTAGACAGGAGAGGAGAGAAACAGCCCAGATTTGCCCCTGTGGGATTAGACAGGAGAGGAGTGAAACAGCCCAGATTAGCCCTTGTTGGATTAGACAGGCCCATTGGTTTCAAGTTCAAAAAGGATAAGACCATACGGATCAAAGGGATGACAAATGAGGAGAATTCATGAGCTCAAACCTGCTCCCTGCTCCTTCCCAAAGGTCTGTGTGCTGGACAACCCCATGCTTGTTTCCGCAGTGTGGTGATCTCACCATCTTCTCACCACTACCCTTCTCTCAGAAGTCATCTGCAGCTCCACGGTGGTGCCAGATAAGAAGAGCCTGCTCTCTGGAATTAATTATGGCACATTGATGTGAAAACTAAAGCCCTGGAACTGCTGGTTGGCCTCACTTGTGGTTGGTTGTTCGGGTTCACTGCACAACACACAGTGGGACACATTATGGGATATGCTGTGGGAAAACACAGAACACGCTGTACTATTCAGTGCAAGATACACTGCAGAACACAGTGGGACACACTCAGGGAAAAACAGGCACACTAGTAGCAATTCACGTGGCCGGGGGAACATCTACAGTTCTTCGCTTTAGTCTTTGTACGAGGAGCTTTGACTAGTTCATTGTAAATATGATCCAGACTCAGGTGGTCATATGTCATTAACATTGAAACCAGCAGCAGACAATGAGAATTTAATAGGTGGTTGAACCAGGACATGAAAGCGCTTTAAACAACATTAAGATAAAGTGCACAAGAACATAATGTGTTCCTGGGCCCTCACAATGTATTCTACTGCAAACCAAGATATCTTGGACACAAAAAGAACAAGAACGGCTTTGTTTTGCAGTTTGTGGTGACCATGTTCTGGACCCTCTACCTGTACGACAGAGACTTGGTGTACCCGAGACTCCTGGACAGTTTCATACCACAGTGGCTGAATCATGGAATGGTGAGTACTTTCTTTAACATTCAGAAAAACACTCAATATCCAATTACTGCCACAAAAACCCCAAAAGACGAGTCAGAGTGATAAAGTTGTGCAGTATAGCATAAAAACATGATTTGTTCCATTTCTTAGTTTGTATTGATCTCAGATTTGAAAATGGTAGTTGTGCAAATCATTCATTTTAATCAGGTGGACCAAAAACATACATGCTTGCAAAATCAGGTCTTGACTCTTTCATGACAGACGATTCTGATGCGTGGTAGTGGATGGATCTTTTATTCTGGTAGTAGATGAATCGTTATTGTGGTAGTGGATGGATTATTACTCTGGTAGTGGATGGATTATTACTCTGGTAGTGGATGGATTATTACTCTGGTAGTGGATGGATCATTACTGTGGTAGTGGATGGATTATTACTCTGGTAGTGGATGGATTATTACTCTGTGAGTGGATGGATTATTACTCTGGTAGTGGATGGATCATTACCCTGGTAGTGGATGGATCATTACTGTGAGTGTCTGTGCTGCCATGTAGTACCAGTGTAGTTCCAGCTTCAGATACACAAGAGTGCAGTAGACAAGCCCCCCAAACAGGACTAGATTTAATCATCTTAATCATCATTACTCTGCCAAATGAAACCAGCAAGTTTCTCAGAATCATGCATCCTGTAGGTTTACAGTGAGATCATTATGTACCCTGTAGGTTTACAGTGAGATCATTATGTGCCCTGTAGGTTTACAGTGAGATCATTATGTACCCTGTAGGTTTACAGTGACATCATTATGTGCCCTGTAGGTTTGCAGTTAGAGCATTATGTGCCCTGTAGGTTTGCAGTTAGATCATTTTGAGTCTACAGCTCATCTGAGTTTTTAGCCCATGCCATGTGTAATTTGAGTTAGACGTCATTTAAGAATTCATGATTGGTCATTCAGTGACCACAGGACCAGTTAGCTGAATGGTCCTGTGGTCCAGGACCGTTGTATATACTGAATATACAGTATATAAACAATGTCAAGCCAAATAGAGATTGAAACTATATGAAGCAGTTGACATTGCAGTAGATCAATCCTAAAAGGTGATTTAATGGATCTGTAGAATGCATCATTCAGCATTTTAAATTGTTCTCTGATGTTTAGAAAATGTGTGACTGTGGTCAGGATGGAAATGTCCAGATGTGGTTTTACTCGGCCAGTTAGAACCCTGTGATTTTGACCTAGAATGAAATGAACTTTTTGGTGAGTTCATGAGTAGTTTGATGAGCTCTACTCACATCAGCATGTCAGATCTGAACATCTGAGGATATTACAGCTCTCAAACAAAACTGACTTTAACAGATGAGGAGATATCTTCTGAAATGACAGTCGTTTCCATTTCAGTGGTGGAGAAACTAACATTAGTATAAGGGAAGGAGTAAAAATATCTGTGCAACTGAACTAGTTAGTTCTACTGTGAACTAGTGAATATACATTAGAATCATCTCAAAATATACATTAGAAATTTACCAGACATTAGTGCCGCCTCCCCTGTCTCGCGTCTGTGTGGGCGTGTGTTCGCTTGTCTTGTCAATCTAGTGAAACGTGTGTACGTCTGGGTGTTGTGGGTGTGACGTGTGATTGTTCTTGTTGTTGCTGTTATACGTTTCACCTGTGTCTTGTTAGGGCGAGTGTATAAAAGCGTGTATGTGTCACACAGTCTTTGTCGATGTAAGATGTCAACATTTAGTCTCACCGTTAATGCGTGTTATTAGTGTTAAAACGAAACCGAAAATAAACGTTTTTTTACTTAAAAGCACGTTGAGTCCTGTCGGGTTTTTACAGCTCTCCGGGGCTCTCCCGTGACAATTAGAAGTGACAAAGTTCTTATATTTTGGATTTATATGACAACACAGGCTATTTCCCCGAATGGGACACAGACAGGAAAATAGCAAAAAAAAGTGCCAACATCTCCTTCACAATCTGGAATATTACATTTCTGTACATGGTGATTTTGTAATTGTGTTGTTCTTCACCTGCAGAACCACTGATGTTTCAGCATGTCCATGTTGCTGGTGGTGTATGCAGATTTTGGGGGCATAAATATTAATGATCCATGACTCTTATGTTTAGGATTTTTAGAATTGGTTTGTTTTACCTTCCTGTTTTGCATTTGGAGGTGGTGACAGCAGTGTTAGAGGTACGTGGTGTGTCGGCGTTAGAGGTACGTGGTGTGTCAGTTTCATGCTCAAAACTCTACTGATGAAACTCTACCAAGGCAAAGGCAGGTTTACATTCTGTGGCGCCTTTAAAACTGTATACTGACCTCAGTACTGACACTATGTCCTTAGTGTCTGTAGTGATAAACTGAGTCCATAGTACTAACATACTGCAGTATGTATTGAATGGCACTTTATATTAAGTACTGATACCCTGTAGGATGCATAGTAATGACCTCAACAACCCACAAAACATCTTGAAGCAACTCTGTTACATTATTATGGTTCCATAATTATAGTCTAATTTCAAATGTACTTCTTGTTTGAAAAATAATTTAGAATATCATCTGTAAAAATGCTGCCTAGACAAGTTTGTCAATTTCAAATTTCAGCATACTGAGACTGCCCTCATTAAGGTCATTAAGGTAATTTCTGTCATTTGTTTAAATACAGTCTTGTAAGATATTAGTTCTACTACTTGATCTTAGAGTGATAACTGGTGATAACGATCTTGTAGATAAGCTTGAGAAGTGGGATGGACTCTCAGGCACAGTCCTAAAATGGTTTAGTTCACTTGTTGAAATAGAAAATAATGTTTCTGAGAGAGTGCCCATGACCTGTGGTGTCCCCCAGGGCTCAATTCTTGGGTTGCTGTAGAAAGATTTTAGTATTTGAGCAACAGCACTGAGTGGTACAGATTAGAAGAGCACTGAGTGGTACAGATTAGAAGAGCACTGAGTGGTACAGATTAGAAGAGCACTGACTGGTACAGATTAGCTGCCTGTTTAACCTATATTAATGGACTTGATGTACTAATACTCAATCGGATGCTTGTCAGCATTTTATCATCTTAAGAGCATCTACAGAATCAGAGGCCATGTGACCACACCAGACCATGTCTTTGTTTCTAGCAGTATTGATAACTGTAAATAGTAAATGTTTAGCTACTACAGAAACACAGCTACAGCTACATGGGTTAATAGTAATGCTTAGCTACTACAGAAACACAGCTACATGGGTTAATATTGATGCTTAGCTACTACAGAAACACAGCTACAGCTACATGGGTTAATAGTAATGCTTAGCTACTACAGAAACACAGCTACAGCTACATGGGTTAATAGTAATGCTTAGCTACTACAGAAACATGGGTTAATAGTAATGCTTAGCTACTACAGAAACACAGCTACAGCTACATGGGTTAATAGTAATGCTTAGCTACTACCGACGCAAAGCTACAGCTACTACAGAAACACAGCTACAGCTACATGGGTTAATAGTAATGCTTAGCTACTACCGACACACAGCTACTACAGAAACGCAGCTAAAGCTACATGGGTTAATAGTGATGCTTAGCTACTACAGAAACACAGCTACAGCTACATGGGTTCCTTAATCCTAGCATGTACAGCTACATGGATATGTTACCATGTCATGTTAAAGTAAGCCTTGTTACTATAATCCTAGACCAAAGAAACAAACGAAAGTAAGTGAAAATACATAAATAAACCAAAACATGAATATTAAATAAATAAACCAAAACATGAATATTAAATAAACCATTAAAGAGAAACTGCTTACATGAGTGGCTTCTGTGGGTTTAAACTCAATAATTTGGTTGACTACATTTTGCAGCATGTGACTTTAAGCCAAAGTGATCCAGAAGTTTTCTCTCCATTTCTCTACATTTGTTTTGTCTTCAATGATCAGAATTATTCACAATCAAATAGCACATTATATTTTTGGTGTTGCCCTTTAAAACTGTTTTTAAACACTGTTTTGAACAGTGATCCTGATTTTATCAAGATTTTAATTTCCATTCTCCTTACATCCTTTTTAACATAATTTAATGCATTTTATCTTTGTATTTTCTCATTTATAAAGCACGTTAAATGACATCAGTGGTCCTTGCTGGATAAGTAAACCTGCCTTTCCTACAGTTACTAAGAAAGAATCCCAGTTTAATCAACCAATCAAAGAAAAAGCATATCATTATCCTAAAATGTTATAATGAATGGAATTCTAAAGTTATACCACATAGATGAGACACTTTAGAACTGTCATCCTTGTCATGAAAGACAAATTAGGCGTAACACTTGGAGATTTCTCCCATGTGTTGGAAAATTTGGTCTCAATTCTCAGAGGTTGTTATCTCAGCCTGATCTCTACAGCATTTGCATGTGGGTTTCTGTTGGGAGCATGATGAATGTGTGTTGAATATGCGTTGCTATGGTTCACTCACTTGAGTGGATCAGACAAAATGGCTCTAAACAAGATGCGAAACATAAGCAAGTGAGTAAATCATGACCACTCCTGCCTGTCGGTTTGGTTCCAGCCTCCAGGTGGGGGTGAGGGGTCCTCACCACTGCACTGGGCTGCTAAGGGGAAACCCAGCAGTGACAAGCTCAGAACAGCTGAGAACATAATCATAATAACATGCGAAGCTGATCCAGCCTGGCGGAGCTGCGGCCATGCAAGGTTTTACTCCATCGTAAATATTTTGCTGCATTCCATGGTACCGCATTTGTTTGTTGATGTGCGCTTCCACGGCAACCATCCTCCGCTCCCACTGTCTGCTCTGAGGAGGAAATGGAGGCCCTGTTACTGTTTGGCTGGAGCTGCGGCTGCTGTGAAAGACGTGCCATCACTGGACTTCTGCTGGCCTGCTGAAAACCATACGCTCACTGAGACAACCACATGCTCACTGAGACAACCACATGCTCACTGAGACAACCACACGCTCACTGAGACAGCCACACGCTCACTGAGACAGCCACACGCTCACTGAGACAGCCACACGCTGACTGAGGGAACCACACGCCCACTGAGACTACCACATGCTCACTGAGACAACCACAAGCTCATTGAAACAACCATTAGCTCACTGAGACAACCATAAGCTCACTGAGACAACCAACAGTGCCTCACACCTCACCACTGAGGAGAGAAAGCTGCCTGAACTTCAGAAGACAGCAAAGGTGTTGACTGAGCTGAACAATGCTGTCATAATGTTGTCATAATACTGAAGGGAAGAGGAACTATAATAGTTCATATGTTTAAATAATCTTATTTGAATATGAATTGCTGCAATTGGGGTCTTATGCAGATGGATTTGGTGCCCATGAGGAGTGTGGATACTGCAGAAAAGGTTCTTGAAGCGTTTGAAGAATGATCTGCACAGATAAATTTAAATACTTGTGAATAACAATTAGAAGCTGATTTCTTGAAAGCTGTCTTATAGAGGCAAGACCTAACGTAGAGACATATGCAAAAGCTGAACTAAAAGGTAAATAAAAGGTAACATGGTAAAGGTATTGGTGTGGATTGGGAAATAGGAAAAGGACCCTTTACATCAGTGGGCTGACACTGTCAGTCTGGATGCTGCACTGTCAGTCTGGATGCTGCATATTTGCAAAGTTTAATATGGCACTGTGAGTCAGGGCGAGTCACTGGGAATTAGGGCGGAGTCAGCATGAAATAGGGCGGAGTCAGCATGAAATAGGGCGGAGTCACTTCTGCATCCCTTGAAGAGGCCTCTGTCAGGATTTCATGTTAATACAACGAGGCAGTTTACCCAGGAAGCAATTTACCCAGGGGACAATTTACCTGTGTCACTTTGACAAAAATCCACTTCACTGCTGAACTGTAGTGAGCTGACAGCTCCAGGCTTGACAGAGGCGGCGTGTTCTAGACAAGGACCGCCTGCTGTGTCAGTCATGAGCTTGAATCAGAGTTCTGGTGGAACAAATAAACTCCTTATATGTCCCTGGAGAATTCGAACCTTTCAAACGTCGTACCACAGCTGTGTCCCACACCAAGCCCCACGAAGGAGAGGACAGTCTGAAGCTGCTGTGTTCACAGCTGTAGGGATGTTATGTACCACTGCTGTTAGACACCGCCTCGTTCAGAACTGATAGCGTTCAGATCTCCTCCTGGCAGGAGCATGGTCATCTCTGGTCATATTTAATTCAGCAGGTAGATTCAGGAGAGCTTTAAATGACTCCAGGCCATGGAGTGGAGCTCATTGTGTGCAGGGGCTTTTATGACTGATTAACCATGGTAAACAACTCCTATATCTCCAGCAGGCCTTTGTTAGGCGGTGAGCTGGAAACAGGGGGAACAAATGTGATCCACCACAGTAGCTTTTCTGCCTGTGCAGAACCTCCAGCACCTTCCACATCAACTATTCATGGGCCTGGTTAAGACCTGTAGAGAGCTGTGCTCTTCTAGTCAGTCATCATCTCCTCCATTCAGCTTTTGTTGCTCATCGGATGCTTTTCGAATTTTCAGGGTTCCCAGGTTGGAACAGGGCAGCAGAACGGTTTTACACGACTTTACATTCTACAGTTCAGTTTGAGAGTTAATGGAAAGGTTTTAATTTGCCCTTCAGCTCTGCAGATGGACTGATTTTGGCACAACCAGTTCATGTAAGCAGACACCCTAAGGTTTTGTAACAGGGTCCACTGCTTAAACAGCCTAATAGTTTCCTTTGTCCTGTAACGATCTTCTTCCTTTCCCATGTGTTAGTAAAGCTGCGTAGAATTAACAGGTTTTGCCTGCTCTTACCAAATACTGACTCAGAGGAGTGGGTATTGGAGCTGTATGTGCTGGAGCTGTGTGTAGTGAACTGTGTGTAGTGGAGCTAAGTGTAGTAGAGCTGTGTGTAGTGGAACTGAGTGTAGTAGAGCTGTGTGTAGTGGAACTGTCTATAGGGGAACTGAGTGTAGTAGAGCTGTGTGTGGTGGAACTGTCTGTAGGGGAACTGAGTGTAGTAGAGCTGCTCTAAATGCAACTACCTGTATGTTTAGACTTCTTGGGACCATTTTCTGTAGAAGAAGCTCTGCTCCAGCTAAAAAATGATATGACTTGTGTGATTCAAATCAAGCTCCACCCCTAACAACTTAGGTGATAAACCTGTTCTGATTTTTAGAACATTCTTTGGCTAATAACATGTTTGGTTCAGTGCTGTTAGAGGAACCATGCTGGAGCCAGAGGGATTCTGGGTGCATTTAACCAGTGGTGCAAGCGTATTCTCGACAGGGCACTGGAGAGATGAGAACCAGATGTGCATTTCAGTTGTTATTCAAACTCATATGGACTTTACAATACACACACATTAAATGAAGTCTTGCTCTGGCTTGACTTCACAAGCTTAAGCCAACAGCCAATCCAGTACAAACAGACCGGTTTGCTTTCTAATAACCTAAAACCAGGAGGGTCACTGCACCACAGCAGACTGGCTACAGTTGAGGTCATTAGCATATTATTTCATACAGTCTTGAGAAAACAATATGGCCAGGCAAGACGTGTTTGACTTGTTCTTATGAGGCTCTGCTCTCTAAGTGTGGGCAGATAAATCTGGCTGTTGACACACTGCCACCTGGTGGTCACTGCCAACCTCAGTATTGGGCCTGGCCATTACCAGACACTGCAGTCCCCCAGACTGCTGTAAGATGCAGAATTGATTTAATGATATGTTAAAGCAAAGCTCTCCTCCATAACAGCCACTGAGGTTTCCATGTGCATTTCAGCATCCTGCAGCTTTGCCACAGGGAGGTAAAGAGGCTGAATAAATCACTTTTGCGGAAGAGCTGTAATAGTTGACGCTCACACTCTACAGCAGAGACCTGCAGAGACCTGCAGACACAGTTCACTGCGCTGACCTCACAATTCTCAGTTTGTATGTGCAGAGCTGCCGTCCCTCATGTAAAAGCACTAGCTAAGCGTGTTGTTAATTGGAAAACATGCTTGTAAAATGACCTTTTATGTGATAACCAAGCAGCTCTTTATTTAATACATAAAAAGAGAAAAACAGGTTAGTTTTTTCCTGCCAGGTGCACCAGCATTAGCACGAACCTTTAGCATGGCCACTGAACCTCTCAAGCTCTCAGCTGACAGATGGCATCTCATTGTTGGCAAGTCACCAGTCATGAAGGACATACTGTACTGCACAGAGTGATGCAATGCTAATGTTCAGTAACACCATAGTAACTTTCAGCAACACTACCATAGTAGCATTCAGTGACACCACCATAGTAATGTTCAGTAACAATACCATAGTAACATTCCTTAACTCTATAGTAACATTCTACCATCGTGCAAATTAGCAGGAGAATCACTGCTATCCGTTGTCTTTTTTTGAGGTAATTTGATGCTAATAATGGGATGTAGGAATGTAATTATACTGAAAACAGAAATGTTCTATCACCATTGTGTGTTAGGTTTGGTAGGTTATGAATTTAGCAGGAGATTGCTGGACCCTGAGGGCAGGGATAAATCAGGCTTCTGGGATGTTCTTGTGGATCGCGTGGTTACAGCAATGTGTTGCTGTACACAAAGCAAACAGATCCTGCTACAGTGTTCACCAGTGCAGTCATGCAGTGGTTAACACATGACAGGTCAGAGGTCAGAGTCAGCTTTGCTCAGTTGGCTCACACACACACACACACATACTTACACACACACACATACACACAGATATACACACACACACAGATACATGCAGCCAGACCATCTTGTCATAACGAGTCCGTCTCCTCCTGAGACCACAGCACTCTGCTGCAGTTCTAGTGATTCCACCATCCTCCTCCTCTTTTCAGCAGCGATCGAACACTTGACTTCGTCCCCATTGCTGCACGTTCTGTCTGCTTCACCATCAGATTTTGTTTTTGCAGCACTGAACTCAGTAAAATGGACCGTCTACATCTTCATGACTGTTAGAACACTTTGATTAACTCCCAGCCAACTTCAAATACTTTAGTGCATTTGTACTCTTCATCTCCATAATATAAACTCCTGCTAGACAAAGACAACCACCTCATCAGTTCCACAACTGTTATGTTGCTAAACTCACACTTCAAGGAACAGTTTTAGGTCCTGATATCACACTGCCAGGAAGATATTTTTGAAGTACAGCTCTTTATCTGAGATTTTTTTGGAAGGTTTGCGATGACATCCTTTTAAGAACATGGTGCACACTGGCTCTCTCTGTTAACTTCCTCAGTGTGCCTTTTAAAATATACATATATTTTGTACATATATACATATTTTGTGAATATATACATATATTTTTTACATATATACATATATTGCTTAGATCTATCTGGGGACAACACATTAAGTGAGTGCATAAAACATGCTTTCACATTTTTGGGCACACCTGCCACAAGTCTTTCTATCAAACTCACATTGCATGGAGCTCTGGTGTATGGAGGTGCTGAGGTGGTGTTGGGGTGGTGTGGTGCTGGAATAGTGTTGGGGCGGTGTTGAGTTAGTACAGAGGTGGTGTTGAGCTGGTGTGGTGTTAGAATAGTTTTGGGGAAGTGCTGTAATAGTGTTTGTGTGAGGTGGTGTTGGGATGGTGTTAGGGTAGTACTGGGATGATGCTGGATGGTGCAGGAATAGTGTTGAAATGGTGCCGAGATGGTGTTGGGGTGGTGCTGAAATGGTGCGGTGGTGGTGTTGTGATGATGCTGGGATGGTGTTGAGGTGGTGCTGAAATGGTGTGGTGGTGGTGTTGGGGTGGTGCTAAAATGGTGTGGTGGTGGTGTTGGGGTGGTGCTGAAATGGTGTGGTGATGGTGCTGGGGTGGTGCTGAAATGGTGTGGTGGTGGTGGTGTTGTGATGGTGCTGGGATGGTGTTGGGGTGGTGCTGAAATGGTGTGGTGGTGGTGCTGGGGTGGTGCTGAAATGGTGTGGTGGTGGTGCTGGGATGGTGTTGAGGGTGGTGCTGGGATGGTGTTGAGAGTGGTAGAACTGTTGTAAACCCCTCAGCTCAGAGCCCTAACTTTACATATTCATATGTGAATAAAGCAAACATTTCACTGGTTAAAAAGCACAGCAATAAGATTATAAAGGAGATGTGTCCTCTACAGAGAGAGAGGTGTCCTCTACAGAGAGAGGAGTGTCCTCTACAGAGAGAGAGGTGTCCTCTACAGA
>JAOXYF010000018.1:28416127-28441887 GCA_028565775.1 Sternarchorhynchus goeldii
CCTAATCAGATCAGTTTCCATCTCCAACGTGCTTCTGGACCTGTCAGGTGCTAGCAGAGAGCTACAGGGTTGCCAGTATCTTCCACATCATGCCAACTGTGGGTCCATACCAGGACCGCCCACCAGGGGTCTCCTCTCAGGCTTGATTTATTGGACAGTAGTGTTAAAATACACTCACATGTCCAACACACTAACATTCTGTGACCATTTGTCATTGCTTGGCATGACATGATTTTCTAATTACCAAAAGGCTGCACTCTGGCGCTGAATCCACTGAAAGCCAGGCCTTCCTTTGACCTTTCAAAGAGAAAATAGAGACTTCACTCCCAGGTCCCTGAAGGACACTTAGCCGTGCGAATGTGTCGCCCTGGGTCAAAATAGGATAGATCCAACTCACAGAAAATGTGATTCTACTTGACTCAGGCTAGTTCTATGTGGAGCAGAGGAAACAGATGTGTTCTTCACAAAAGACAGAGAACATTTTGATTAGCAGATAGAAAAAAACCCTCACATCTCAAACAAGTACTTGAAAAAAAAGACTATGTTCAACTATAGTTCCCAGGAAAACAATATTTTTCTCCATTGAAGTGCTCTCCTCTTACCTATTTCCTGTGGTTTTATTTGAGTGCTGGCGAATTACTTAAAAAGTTCAATAATTGCAGGTGCTTTTTTGTGTCCTGTTAATATTTCTAATATTTCTCTGCCTTTTGGTGCTTGGCAATATCCAGTATCATCTGATTGAGTTGCCGAGTCTGGAAAAGTTACTAGGGTTCTTTGTCCAGATCTGTCATTAAGATGGACTCACAGCTGGATTACTAAAGCTCATCCTTGACAACTGGGAAAATATTTACTCCTCTCGACCCAGTGAAGTATGGCTGCTTCTCAGTTTGCTTGTATTGCCCATTTTTCCCCAACACTTTGAGCTGCTAGAAAGTGGTTTGTTCTCATTCTTCAGTCAGAGAATGTGGCCTCCTGAATGTGTTGGGCACCAGAGTAACTCCTTCATTATAGTGCCTGTGGATATATCTGCCTTCACACCACAGCTGGTGGAGGGTGGTTCAGGATGAGTGTGGTGGAGGGTGGTGCATGATGAGTGTGGAGGAGGGTGGAGGGTGGTCCAGGATGAGTGTGGAGGAGGGTGGTTCAGGACGAGTGTGGAGGAGGGTGGAAGGTGGTTCAGGGCGAGTGTGGTGGAGGGTGATTCAGGACGAGTGTGGTGGAGGAGGGTGGTTCAGGATGAGGGTGGAGGAGGGTGGTGCAGGACGAGGGTGGAGGAGGGTGGTGAGGGACGAGTGTGGTACCATGACACACATTTTACATCTAAGCTGTGTAATCATGGTCTGATAGCAAAAGCGAAGATTCTACTTTTCGAGTATTTGACTCATATGAACAAAAATCTAAAAAAAAAATTTGCTTGTTTAAATATCACCTGCTCCATCCACTTTTAAAGACCATTTTTCAAATCATCTAAATGAGCTGAATGTTTCTTGGTTATTGCTGTAAACGGTGAACCATGGTCCTCTGGGTAAGTAATGCTGTTCTGAAGGAGGGGATTTTCCGTAGGCCCGGCGAGCCAAAACCTCAAGAGCTTCTCTGCCTGGTGGTCAGAGAAAAAGCTGCCACTTCAAATTAAGACCAGGGCCTGCAAATGCAGGCTAAAAAAACCCCCAAACCCTGGGTTGGGGTCATGTCTGAGCCTGCTTCAACACATGAAACTGCACCATCAGGCCAAAGCCACCAGCAGCGGGGGATGTGGACCAGTCCTGAAGAATGCCTGTGACCCCACCAGCTGCCCAGCCCCAACCACCCAGAGGTATTTAGTGGGGACTTCACTGCTGACAGGGAGAGATGCATTATAGGGTCATGTGAGCACCCTGTTGACTGGGGGCCTGTGGGTAGTGTGTCAGGGTCAGTCTGGGAGGCCCGGGAAGAAATCCAACACCGACCTTGGGAGCACTCTCCCTGATACTCTACCCCTCCCCAGGGTCTTCCGCCAGCCAGCCGAACATACTCTTAACCCACATATCCATGCTTCAGATTCCGCTGTGCTTTGCGGGCCATAATCTGGACTGGTTAAGACTTGCGGGAGGCTGAGAAGGCCATAGCTAAAGCTGGAACTGCTGCCCAGACTGTAACCAGCTACCACAGATAAGTCACGAAATATGTGATGTCATTATACAAATATGAGTTTTACTTATTAATTCCAGTTGCAGTTAGCCATTCTGCAGTGTCTAAAACAGTTCTGAGTATCAGTCCTGTAGGGCCATAGCTTGTACAGTTTAACGTTTGTATCTTAACACATTTTAGTTTAGGTTAGTCAGTTCAACATCTGTGATCACGGTTTTGATGGGTGGGATCAGTTCTGCTGGAAAAGAGTCTAGAGATCATGAACCCTGGTCCAAAAAAGGCATCTGTATCTGTAACGTTAATCAGACACTGGTCAGTTCTGGTCTGATAAGTCTACATCTGAATCAGTAATGTTAATCAGACACTAGCCAGTTCTGGTCTGATAAGTTAGTAATGTTAATCAGACACTAGCCAGTTCTGGTCTCATAAGTCCACATCTGTATCTGTAACGTTAATCAGACACTGGTCAGTTCTGGTCTGATAAGTCCACATTTGTATCTGTAACGTTAATCAGACACTGGTCAGTTCTGGTCTGATAAGTCCACATCTGTATCTGTAATGACGGAGAGTGTTGATTTCATGTGCTGTGTTCCAACTGTATGATAACAGGGAAGTTGCTCATCCGTCTCTGTTGCATGCTTGGTGCTTTGTATGTTTATTTCTGACATGATTCTCCCTTCCTGCTGTGACTCTCCAACTGACATGAACTTTGGCTGCTTCTTTGTTGGGTGAATCTTTACTCATTCTGAGTTGCTGGTTGCCGGTTCTCAGATCCATAACGTTACTCTGTGTGTCCTTTACTATTCTTGTATCTGATTGTGGTCTGGTATAGTGAGATGGCTAACATAGCATGATAACATAGCATGATAACGTATCATGATAACGTACATGTTAATGTAGCATGATAATGTAGTACGGAAAGTTGGAGTATTACTGATTAAAGTTTTTTTCAGACTCATTGATTGGTTTTGGATGTTTATTGCTTCCTTTTTTCCTTTTGTGCTATGGGGAGTTTGTGATTGGTTTACCACTTCTGATTATATGCTTAATCACTTGGCATTGTTTGCCATTTGTGATCTATCCATCGCTCATACATACCCAGGCTTACTGTTCACCACTCACCTGATTCTGCTATGCCTGTCATCTGGACAAATGCATGGTACTAATACCCCTCACCCACTGCCACACCCCTCCCCGCCTTTACATTCTTCGCCCTTTGCCTTGTCACACCTCCCAGCCCCCTTGGGAACCCCAAAATACTCTTGTGAAGTTCTGCAGGTTACCAACATTTCTCCTCTGTTCTTCCAATATCTGATCACAGGGACCCCTTTTTAATCCAGATGATGAACAGTTTTCGGGGGGGTTTTCTGTCATTCAGTCTTCTCTCATTTCTCAGTTAATAACTGAACTTAGTTTCTCTACCTGCCAGCATGATCCTGCTTCCACCTCACACACCTCAAGATGTTCAGTTATTTCTGTTCCTATCCATCACTTCACTAATGCATCACTTACTTCAGGAACTGTTTCTAGTGCCCTCAGAATCTCAGCCATAACTTTCATTCTTTGAATTGGTCTAAATGCAGTATTGCTTAATAATTATGAGCCTAGCTCAAATCTCCCCATTACAGCCAAGTTGTTAGAAAAGGTTGTAGCCTCTCAACTACAGTCGTTCTTAAATACGTATGTTTTATATGTCCTCAGTGATCTTCACCTCTCTATTCATTCTTTTATACTTACTGTTCTTCTCCTTCTAGATTTAAGTGCTGCATTTGACACCATGACACACATCACCTGTCTCTCAATTAACCATGACACACATCACCTGTCTCTCAGCTACTGTAATCGCCAGTGCTGTACTTGCATGGTTTAATGGGACTCATTTTGTTGCTCTTGTTAAGCATAAATCTCACATTGATAGTGTGATTCAAGGAGTGCCCCAGGGTTCAGTCCTTGACCCTCTCCTTTTCATCACCTATATGATCGGTCAGATCATTCACAGATACTGTCTTCACTTTCACTGCTATGCAGATCTATATTATCATTAAATATATCTCCCTTGCCACCCCCTGTTCTAGTGTTCTGTTTTCAAGATCTCAAACAGTGGATGAGCACAAACTTCTTAAAATTAAATTCTGACAAATCTGTTTTACTCATTGGTTCTAAATACAACATTTGTAAACTTTCACACTCTTATCAGAGGTCACAGTCTTATCATAGTTATAGTCTCTGGGTATACTCTTCATTTTCTCTTTCAACCCTCACTTCCCCTTGACCTGGTTAAAAGCTTTTTTCCTTCATACATTTCTTTGGACTCACCAGACTAGCTGCTGAAACTCTTCCTTCCATCTCATCCTGTCTTGATTATTATAAAACTCTCTTTTCACTGGCATCTCAAACAAAACCATCTGCTCTGTTCAGTATGTCCAAAATTCAGCTTCCAGAATTCTCTCATATTCTTAAAAAAATTGCCTACATCACTCTGGTCCTGTATTAGTGACACTGGATGCCCCCCCATCTCTACATGGTCTCACACTTCCCTACTTATCTGAACGTTTATACCATATTGCCCTGCCCGTACACCGAGGTCCTCTGGTGCTGGTCTCCTCTCCGTTCCTGCATTCTGACTGTCATGGTACTGGAACTGTGGAACTCATTACCACACCTCTCTGTTCTTCACTCTCCTCCTTTAAAGCTGAACGTAGACATTTTTAAAAAATATATTTTTGCCACCTTCCTCCTGTAAACAGTTGCTAAAACCTTTTTTAATTGTGGTACTCTTGTATTTTTGTATTGTATTGTTGTCTGTATTGTTGATGTAAAATGACCTTGAGTATGAGAAAGGTGCTCTGAGTATCTCTGAGTATCTCTGATGATCAGCACCCTTGGGTATGATCATATTCCTAAGGATTCTGTAGACACTCTCTGATGATCATCATGCTTATTCTGAGAAGTTCATTAACTACTGTCTCCACAGAAGACAGTTATAAATGTGAAAAATAAACCTGTTAGGAGATACACCTGCAGCAGGCAGCCTCTTGTCCACTGACATCAGAGCATCTCACTCTATGTCATAGTTAATCTACACAGGTGCCAATCCGACACAGTTTCCTCTACAGTCACAAATCTGCATTGCTTTTAAGTGTCTTATATATGTGTCCTTTTGAGAGGAGTGATGTGGTGTAATAGTCTGATTAAAGTGTTTTGCTCACGTTGTACTGGCAGAGGGCATCGAGGGAGGGGATGTGGACACTCCGCTCTGCTCACTTCACTGTTACATGCATGTCGAGGCAAATCCTGAGATCTCAGGAGGAATTATTTTCTTGATTTATACACACATTTTTCCATCACGTTAATTGACTTTTAGTCGAATCACCATTCCTTCCGTAAAGCAGCCTGTTTGAGCTGTTGGAGGAAGCAATACTGGAATATTTAAATCATTATACTTGTAGAATTCCACATACAGTCCAGTTCATAAGTAACTGGACAATGACTAAGTGTCGCCATTTTGGCATCATATTTCATTACATTGGATTTGAAACAAAATGTATAATTTGAAGCATGAAGTGTAGAAAAATTCTGAGGTCCATCTGATCACACTCTGCTGCCATAAGGAACACAGACCTGCTGAGAAATACATTGGAGTGTATCAGAAACTCACCTGATGTGTAACAAATCATCATTAAAACCACTGGAGTGTTCTGGATTGGAGATTGGTTTACTCAGTTAACTTGATATCTGTTCATTAATCATTGAAGGCTGCAAATCTGTTACACCAGTCTGGCAGAGCTTCAGTACACTAAAGTCAAACCAAATTATGAAATTATGACTTCCGAAATGAAATAATAAATTAGAGCTATGCAGTGATAACAGAGGAGGAATAAACAGGAACCATCATGTATCTGATGGTGAAAGTCCATTTCCAAAGAGTGTCCACTTAAAGAATGCTTAAAACAGACCTGTGTAAAGCAAGATTGACCATCTCTGTGTCATGGCAGGGCTCCCGGAAAGCAGCAGAAAGCGAGACAGAACTCCCGAGAGCAAATATAAACAAACTGCTTTTATTTAAGTTTTGTTTTGCCACATATAATAAGCCACAATGCTTACCACACGTAGATGTGACACCAAACATCGACGTAGACCAACAAACACTCAGTGACATGCACACGCTTATATACACTCACCCTAATGAGACACAGGTGAAACGAGTAACACTAACGAACATCTACGAGACTGATAACAAACACTCTGCCTACACCACACCGACGTACACACAGACACACCCACGTTCAACCGACACGACACAGGAACACCTCCACACAGACAGGCCAAAATGAATAAGGCAGAGGGAGGAGGCCAGGGTGGCCACCGTGACAGAGCCCCCCCACAAAGGGTGCTTTCTCCTGGAGCGCCCAATGCCTCTGGACTGCTCCCCAGCCTCTACCCCCGGACCCAGGCTGGAGGTTGTGGCTCCTCTTCCAGGCTGGACTCCACATCGGAGTAGCCCCCTCTCTCCATAGCCACCTCTGTCTCTGTGGTCTGAGTTGTGGGAGAGCCTGGGGAGTGCCTTGGAGATGGCTCCGCCTCCTCAGCCTTCATCACCGAATCCTCCCCTGCGGACCTTTCGTGTCACCCACAAAAGTCCCCCAGCAATAATTGTTTAACAATAACACAGACTGAGAATGAAACAGACGAACGTCACGCTCCACAACAAACACAGCACACGAACACACCTCCACGTAGACACGCCCACACAGATACAGGATTAGGGAAGAAGCAGAGACGGCTGCCGTGAGAGTTATTAGTCTGTCCAGAATCTGTTTGAGTTACTAAACTTCCCAGGATCTTGCACAAGAACCCCCAGTGAGAATGCCTAAAATGAGACCAGTCAGCCAGCAGCTGTCGTAGAGGGATGGGAATGGCAGGGGCATTAGGGAGAAGAAGCAAGCTTCAGTAAGATCCTACCCCCAGACAAGCTTCAGTAAGATCCTACCTCTAGACAAGCTTCAGTAAGATCCTACCTCTAGACAAGCTTACCACATCTTACGGATCTTACTGTAAGATCCTACCCCTCTAGACAAGCTTCAGTAAGATCCTACCTCCAGACAAGCTTCAGTAACACTCTGTCCCTCCAAACAAAGCTGTTGTATAACAACCTTAATGTAGACCAGATGTGTTATTTCTTACCAAGCTAATGTCTCTTTTTCTGCTCTCCAGCATACAACGGTGCTCCCTTTCATCATAATTGAGATGAGAACGACACATCATCAGTACCCCAGCAGGGCCTGTGGACTGTTGGCTGCTTGTATCTTTGCTGTTGGCTATGTTCTATGGTAACTGCCTTCGTTCACTACCACTGTGGGTTAATATATTATTCATATATTATTCATATATTATTAATATAATATTCATATATTATTGACACTGATGGTGCTGCAATTGATGCAGTCTGGCCAGGATCACAAGAACCTGTTATGTAGGTGTATTAAGATACACACACCTCTGCTGTACAGGTGTATTCAGAATAACGAGCAAATCATAGAGGTGGATTCAAGATGAACCCCAGCTCCCCGTCGGTGTGTTTTATACTCACTTAAATCTTACACCTGATTTAAGTAGATTACATATACATTATTAGATCATGAAGATAAAGGTGTGAAGGTAAAGGTGTACTTTATTTGATCAGGAACATAGTAAATCTATAGAGTTTATCACACTCCAGTGTCTGTGTGTGTATCTGTATTGTTATCTGTATATGTGTGTGTGTGTGTGTGTGTGTGTGTGTGTGTGAGAGAGAGAGAGAGAGAGAAGTCACAAGTGTGGTAAAGGCATCTATAAATCTGTACGATGTCTTGACACTCCAGCGCATTTTACCTTGTCCATTCAGTGGCTAAAGAAACAGAGAAAGTGAGACAGTGATACAGGTTTAGGGTCCCAAAGGTACCACAGTGAGATTTTAGACTTGAAGGACATTATTGAATGTTGTCTTCTACCCAATAGAGATTCATGGTACATGAACTGCATCTTTATGAAAATCTCTAAAAACATCTAAAAAAACAGATAAAATTAGACTGATAAAACAACTCAGCATTAACCATATACTGCAATGTCAGTAATAAACAGCAAAAAAAACGTATGTAAACTAGGTAATTGTTTGTACTCTGTACAGATGTCCGTTTGGGTTATCAGTTGTTCTATCACTACTCTGTGTAAGAACATCTTTAAGCAAAACAATGTGAGCAGTGTCTGCTAGACACATCAACACTTCACTGACTGCTTTTGCAGTCTTTCATATGGCATGTTGGATAGACTGAAGGACTGTTGCAGACAGAGCGTGGGTGCAAGCCTGACCGTCCTGTTCTGCCCGTGTGTCATTCAGGATGTGCTGGGTGCACAGTGTAACGGGTTTCTGGGTGTACCCTCTGCTGGAACACATCGGGCCCTGGCCCCGACTGGTCTTCTTCGCCGCTCTAACAGCCCTCATTAGCATCTACTACATCCTGGGAGAAGTCCTCAACAGTTACATCTGGGACTCGAGTAGTAAGTATATGTGTGTGTGTGTGTGTGTGTGTGTGTGTGTGTGTGTGTGTGTGTGTGTGTGTGTCTGCCTGCATGTCTTCTCTCCACCTGCAGCAAGGACGACGCACTCTGTCTGTAAGGTAGGGTTAGGGTTAAGGTAGACACAATAATGCATCGCAGAGCTGTATTCCCATCATGACTGTGCTCTTTTCATTTTGTTGTGCAGTCTGAGAGTGCGGAGTGTATTCCACCCCCCTCCCACCCTTGTGCACATGTGTGTGTATGCACATGTTCTCCCACAGCAGCTCCTTTGCTGCACTCTCCTCTGTGAGGGTTTAATATATATATCCCTCTGTGTGGGTTTAATATATATATCCTTCTGTGTGGGTTTAATATATATATCCCTCTGTGTGGGTTTAATATATATATCCCTCTGTGTGGGTTTAATATATATATATATCCCTCTGTGAGGGTTTAATATATATATATATATATCCCTCTGTGAGGGTTTAATATATATCCCTCTGTGTGGGTTTAATATAAAAACACCCCACAAGTACAATTTCAGGAATAATGAATGACATTATTCATCAATGCAAGATGACCTGAAGTGACCTTTAATATGAAGCTCTGGTGAACAGAGTTCACAGTGTCCATGTCCCTTATTCCTCACAAGAACTGGAGGCTTTTCTTAATGAATGTCCTGATGATCTTAATGAATGTCCTGATGATCTTAATGAATGGCCTGATATCCTACTCCTCACAACCCAGGAAAAGTGTGACAGGATTTTAAGGAAGACTCACACAGTTCTGAAGCAAAACTGTGCTTGATATTAGTACATGATATTAATATATGGTTAATAATGAACACATTATGTTAATATATGTTTACTATATTGTTAATAATGAATACATTATGTTAATATATGTTTACTATGTTGTTAATAATGAATACATTATGTTAATATATGGTTACTATATTGTTAATAATTAATACATGGTTATCTGTATCCATTTGTTTGACCTCCCCATAACCCTAGTTGAAAATATTTAGTTCAGACATCAAAACAACTAATGATGCTTTGTGAAACTACAACCACATGAGTCGAGTAAAACCCAGTATCCATCATCATCCAGAGTTTTTAACATGTGACTTGTTGAACAAGGTTCCTCTCTGTCATCCTGACCCCTGATCTGTGTGACAATGTTCTTGGTAAAGAGCTACATGAAAGAAATCAAGAGAAAAAGTAGCATGATGTCCTCGACCCAAAAATAATCTGCTTCATTTCTGTTTTCTCGCTCCCTTTAGGTGCAGTAGAGTCCAACAAGGATAAAACTGACTGAGTGTTACAGCGAGACGTGGCCCGACACACTACTCTCACATTAAAGCGTCCTGGTTTGGACTCTGAGCAGCAAATCTGACTCAGGAAAGGTGATCGATAATCAGCGAACAGGAAACATGTGACTGGACATACACTAATGCTCTTCTTTTCCCTGTTGTATTACAGCCCACGAGACTTCGCCCTCTAGACACTTCAGCTTAAGAAAGCACAGTTTTTTAGACCAGCTCAGATACTCTCTGTGAGGGCATTTCCTAAATACCTCAAGTATTAATGTATTAATCAAAATAGCTCTGCAAAGATTAAAGGGCAGTATTTTATGTTCATTTCATACTGTATTTATGTATTTTGTCATAAGGAATTGAGTGATGATGTGCGTCTTCTGCACAGCTGATAATGAGCACACAGCTAAATGTATAAAATTCCTGAAATCAGTTGGTGATGTTGGCCAAGTGCACAGTGTGTCTTTGTGGTGTATGAAGAAGGAAGTAAAGCAAGTGGAGCAGTAACTGTTCTGTATAAACGTTTAAAGGAGCAGTAACTGTTCTGTATAAACGTTTAAAGGAGCAGTAACTGTTCTGTATAAAAGTTCAAAGGATCAGTAACTGTTCTGTATAAACGTTTAAAGGAGCAGTAACTGTTCTGTATAAACGTTTAAAGGATCAGTAACAGTTCTGTATAAAAGTTTAAAGGATCAGTAACTGTTCTGTATAAACGTTTAAAGGAGCAGTAACTGTTCTGTATAAACGTTTAAAGGAGCAGTAACAGTTCTGTGCTGTTTACTTGTTGGATGTCTGTTACTGATTTGCTACATGTTAGTAGCAACATTTGTTGCTTCATTTGTCTTGTCATCAGTGTGGAAGTGACCTGCATGTTTGACCAAAGGGGAAGAGTTTAGCTAGTCCAGCATGCTGATTTATGTACTTAAGTGTGTGTGTGTGTGTGTGTGTGTGTGTGTGTGTGTGTGTGTGTGTGTGTGTGTGTGTGTGTGTGTACTTCTTCATAGACTTTCATTCAGTATTAGCAGTGCTTTCTAATCAAATATAATTTTAAGAATTTCAGTATAAAATTGTTTAATTGTAATAATTGTTTTGCCCAGTGCCCAAAAAAGCAGTTTATTGTTTCCGTCTCTTGGCTTGTGCAGGAGTGGAGTTTAACCAGGTAAACTCGACCTGCAAGCCCTTCACCATGGCTCTAACCAAAACTTGGCTGTTGTCATAGTGACTGTAGGTGTCATCAACCAATCAGCATTAGGATGATAACTAAGAACTAAGTCACATGTTTCTTAGTTGGGTTTGAAGCTTGAGACTCAGGACACTGGTCCAGGAAGTCAGTCCTTATCAAGCAAAGATGGCAACATTGAAGATCCATGTGTTCATGTGCCAAGCAAATTACAGTGAAATAAACAGGAGCAAACACTACAGACTCCTTCCAGACCCCACTACAACCCCCATGGTTTGACCCCACTGCAGATAAGCAGGTCATTTCATGATGCATGGACTTCTCTGAGCATTTACTCCTCCTTGCCATGCAACATTTCATACATGCTTCATAACAGTAGTTTTAGGTATTTTAACAGGAATTCTACACATTGTTTCTTTGTTAGACATTGGAGAGAAACAACAGGTCTGGAAAAATATCTTCATAGTCTCTGCCTCTGCAAATGTGTCTCAAACCCAAAGACATAACCTCTGTGTGCATGTTTGTTTACTCATAAAACATTAGATGGAATTCAGTATCGGACTGGGTGACTGACAGCTAGAAGGTGTGAGGTTTTCTAGTACAGATGGAAATGGATGTGAATGTGAACTGGTGCTTGAGCATTTCTTCTGTCTCACTCTCTGTCTCACCCTCTGTCTCACACTCCAGTCACACACACAACACCACTCCCACCAGCTTTTCAATTAAGGGGAAGCAAATCGCTGCCTGTGTGATTTAGTGTTTGTTCCATGTTTGTTCTGGCTTTCTTGCCTCTGCTGGGAAAGACCCAGGCGCTGCCGCATACATCAGCCTCACCACGCCTCACCGGACTTTCCCTTAATGAGAAACACACACAGTCCAAGCCTGGGGAGCAGAAGAACTGAATTCAGCAAGAAAGAACAATCACCTCTGGAATGATGAGTCCAAATAACCAGGTCTTTTGAGCTTCATTATCCTCCTGCTTCTAAAACATGACTATAGATGACCTGAAGGACATTACTGAACATTCAATGGAAAAAAACAGAATAAAACATTAAAACGACATAAGCGAGTAGGGCATCATGGTTGTGAATGGGACTGGGTCTTAGTAGGTGTCTGTATAAATGTAAACAACATGGGCCTAAGGGTAGAACCATAACTTTATTCTAATTTCAGTCTGTCCATAGATGAGTACCAATCAGCAAAAACTCTATACTGGCTCATTTCCAAAGAAACCTGTATATGACTTGCATAAACAGACTATACACTACCTGCTTGTACCATAGATATTAGCCCTAGGCAACCAGTAGAGGGCGCACAACTGAAGCTGCTGATCTACTAGGGTGCTCTCCCTGGAGTAAATGTTCCCTATAGTTTTGTTTTATTCATTTCATGGTTTTTAAAGTTCTACAGGATATGTGACAGAACCAAAGTTTTTGTTTGTGTGTCTGCTTGCTTTCTGTGTTGAACTGCTTCTCAAAATGTATTTTTTGTTTAAATATTAAATCAATAAACCCAAGGTTTAATGTGTCAGATTGTGATCTTCATTATAAACAGTCAATAATCAGCTATTCAATTTAAAAATATCATTCAATTTAAAATTATAATAATACCAAAATAAAATCAGTCACCTCACTTGCTTTTTTAAATTTTGTCAATTAATATACAAATCTAGCAATGTTACATTGATAAATCCTTATATTATGTGTAAAGAAGAGTGATAGAGTGTGATAAGGAGAGTGAGAGTGTGGGAGAAAGTGAGCATGAGAGAGAGAGATATCAGTGACTTGCTTCATTTTATTGTGTTTGGTTGAGGTACTGGAATTATTCACTTTGCTATGTTATACTTAGAACAGCAGAGTTAGGGTTACGTACAGAAACACACTATAGTCATATTGAGCAACATGATTGTACTCCATCGATATTTAATGTTAACTTAGATTAACATATATTTAACAGATGTTAAGTATTAATATACATATTACATAATATATATGAGAATTCTTCCTAATGCAGTTAAATAATGACGTTACTGAAAACTACAGACTAACAAAAGCATTAACAGTGTCTGTGATTCCCAGGTTAAACTAGACTAACAAAAGCATTAACAGCATCTGTCATTTCCAGCTTAAACTGTATATTCACCATCCAGAAACAAACCACAGGAAGTGAGGAAATGTTGCCAAATAATAACGCAGTGAGTCCGTTTGACACATGCCACTCCACGCCCCACTCCCCACGCTCCACACCCCACGACCCACTCCCCACGCTCCACGCCCCACTCCCCATTCCCCATGCTCCACGCTGAACGTATCCTAAAAGTGTTTCACTTTTATGTCAGCAACACTCATTAGTGCACAACTGTCTGACACAACCTGAATGATCCTTCAACTCTGTTTGTTCATAAGAACATTCTATGTGAGAGAACATGTAACAGTATGTCTTAACACACTCACACCAGTGACTGGAGCGAGAATCTGTTAGTCTTACATTAGGACTGATATCTAAAAGAATCCGATATCTAGAACCTGATATACATTAGGACTGATATCTAAAAGAATCTGATATCTATCTAAAATAATCTGTTAGTGTAAGAGTCTTACATTAGGACTCTATATATCTGATATCTATCTAAAAGAATCTGTTATTTTTACATTTACATTTATGGCATTTGGATGACGCTATTATTGTAAGAGTCTTACATTAGGACCGGTATCTATCTAAAAACAGCTCATGCTCTTAAAATGAAGTAATAACACATTGAACATCCCAAACAAAACTGTCAGTCTCCTCCCTCTTGCTACCATTTCACACATTGTAAAAGCTTTAAAAACACTACACTTTAAAAACACATGTGCTAGGAGTGGCCATCAACTAAACTAGATTTGCAGAGAAATAATTTGGAGTTTAGTCTTTATCATGTTTATGCATGTTTCCAGTAGAATTATGGTTTGTGTGTGTGTGTGTCTTTCTTTGGTCTCCATCAGTGCGTTGGCTGTGATGACACCTTGTTTCCTCCTTGTTAAAGCTGTCATTCCCTTACATGGAGGTGGTGGCAAACTGAACATGAGCTGAAGGATCTCTTGAATACATTAGCATAGTAATCATTATGAGAGACCTAACAGTTCTAACAATGTTAGAGACTTAAATAATGTATTTAAAGATATTTACAGGGTGTTAACGAGATGTAAGGACCACACTTAAAAAATGTATTTAAAGGTATGTAAACTTCCCAGCAATACACTGGCACATCTGCAACTAGAGGCTCTGAAAGGCAAATCTTCACCAGGCAACCATCGTCCAGGCAACCTCCGTCCAGTGAACATGCAACTGGAGTGGTGCCGGTCACGATGGCATCAATGAAGGGTCCCAGGAACAGTCAGAAGTCCCTGCAGCCTGAACACTGGTGCAGTCTGGCATACTGACTTCAGTTACAGAGAAAGTGCTCGTTCTTCCGATTCAGTCTGAAGTTGCCATTTTAAGTCCATCTTCCTCAGAGGTTTGTTTTTGTAGGACAACAGCACCCCCTGCTGGTGAGACTCCATCTTTCCTCACTTTAGGCTTTGGAGCTACAATATACACAATAAGTTGATCCATGAAGGAAGGAAAGCAGTAAATCTTACAGAAAAAAAATCAAATCTCTTACAGAAATAACATACAACCACTGGTTCACTGACAGGCTTTACCATTAGGATTCTCCTGTTTGTAAAATGACTTCAGCATTGCTACAGCCTCTTCAGCTCGGTGTCCTTGGATGCACTGCAACAACACAGCAAATAAAAACAGTTTAGTTGCTTTTATGTTGAATTAAAAACTACATCCTCCAACCAGTGAGGGTGTGGCTAGGTCAGATCCCAGCCAGGATCCCGGTGACAAAGATCCTGATGTGGTAGGAAAGGATCTCAAAGAAGATTTTGAAAACCATAAATGAAAGGTTTGGAAAACTAGAACAGTAGAGCAGTGTTCTTCCTGTCAGACACCACTGAGAGAATGAGGGCTGTGGCAGGAAGTGGAGCAGGACAGGTATGAGACGGGGGCGGGACAGGTATGAGACGGGGGCGGGACAGGTATGAGACGGGGGCAGGACAGGTATGAGACGGGGGCAGGACAGGGCAGGGATGCGGAGCACCACGAGGCCCTGGATGACTTACATGGTAGTTGGCATAAATGTTAAACTAGTTGGTGTTCCAGGAGGAAAAGGAAGAGCCATTTTTAGGAACACTAATCATCAACTCTGCTCGTGTTCTTAAGCTGAAACCACTCATACTAGAGCGACTCATGCTCTATGGTTCCCAATGAAGCTCTGTGTTTAGCATGAAGGACAACTCTAGCACTGCCTCTCACTGAAGCCATCAAATCTATAGACTGATCTGAAATAAGCATCATGAAACACTAGCCTGAGGTAACACACAATCACACCTGTCTCTCAGGACTGATATACTTTACCTAACTGGATTTCTGGAGTTTCAGGCAACATTCACTTCTAAAATTAGCGGTGTTGCTATACTCTCTGTAAAACTGTCCCATTTCACCTAGTTTCTATGGTTACAGATCTGCAGATTCTCACTAGCAGGTTGAAAATCTCACAGTATTTGAAGCAGTTGAGAGACCAACTGGAGAGGCTGCTGGAAAAACAGTCAAGAGGAGGGCAAAGGTCACAGACAAGATACACACAAGGTCACAAGGTCAAATAATGATTTGATTGCTGATTCACAGTATATAAATGATTACTTTGCTTTTGAGAATTTCTCAGAATTGTGATTCTTCTATAAAACTGTAGGTTGCTAGTTTGGATCATGATTTCTTATGCAAACTTCCCAAAATGATGAGATCCTGTAAAACTGATCTTGATTCTGGATTAGTGCTCCAGACAAGCTGTGTATGACCATCTAGGTGTAAGAGAAACTCTGTTCCTTTGATCATGTTAAACAGGTTAAACATTGTGCATCTTGGGCATTTATAGTGTCCCATGATTCCTGCTGACCCTCAGAGATATTGGGCAAAGACGGGAGTGGAGCCTCCGTCCTCTTAGATGCAATAACAGATAGGAAAGGTCAACTTTCAGGTTAACACATCTGAAAATGCCTCTGCACACACATTCTCCTTTCTAAGCAAGTTTGTGTTAAATCTGCACAAAGTATTAACATCAAGGTCTGCAGAGCCCAACAGAACAATAATAAGCAAGGAGGAGTATATAACTGTGCTACCTTGAAGGGTTTAGGGATAACCCTAACCCTATGTTACCTTGAAGGGTTTAGGAATAACCCTAACCCTATGTTACCTTGAAGGGCGCTCCAGTGTGTGGCAGATCATCTGTGGATATGTCCAGCACTGAACCACAGCCTCCAAATCGTTCATTCCTACAGCCATACACGACGAGAGGAATACCTGTGCTTCAGTCAAAGGGTAACAACTTCAGAACGCTATGAAAGAAAGTTTGTTCTCAACTTTTAGAGCAATGTACATTTT
Source organism: Sternarchorhynchus goeldii (assembly GCA_028565775.1). Classification (NCBI taxonomy): domain Eukaryota; kingdom Metazoa; phylum Chordata; class Actinopteri; order Gymnotiformes; family Apteronotidae; genus Sternarchorhynchus; species Sternarchorhynchus goeldii. The sequence continues at coordinate 28,432,759 of JAOXYF010000018.1, forward strand.
TTCATCTCATTAAAATTAACTATAATTCTGATCCATCCTCACCTACATCTCTTCAATCTACAGTATACATACAGATAATGTACAACACCATCATAATATATCTACAGTATACATACAGATAATATCTCTGCGTTCAGTTTTAAAGCCAATGCATGGAGTTGTGATGTAAGTTTAGGGTCAATGGTGAGAGCAGCTGTTTAGTGGAATGACGACAAACTGCATGCTCCTCAAGTGCTAATGACACAACTTAACCACACCCACTTAAACTAAACCACACCCACAGCACTCAGAATAGCACTATAACTGATGTAGCTGTTTATTTAAGTAGATTTTATGTTTTTTTTGTTTTTTGGGTTTTTTTTTTTTTAAAAGGTAACTGATTCTCTTTTAAAAATTTAAAGTGACTGCTGGACTGTTAAATATTATCTCCTTAAAATATAAATAACTAATGTCCTATACATTAGCAACTATGTTACTAATATAGTGATTTTTCATGTAATGTATTACATGGGTAATAAACATAGATAATAAACAGCAAAATTTTGCATATTTCATTCATTTAAAAATAGGGTGCCAGTATTTTAGAATATTATTGTGAGAAACTTTTCCACAGAACTAAAGTACATAATGATGATCTTTAATTGTTAAGGAATGATAAAAAACCACGATGTAACAAATATCACATGAGAATTACTGCAGTATCAGTTTAAATATTGACCGTGCAGCTATTACGTACAACAGTATGAATCATTAAAGTACAGCCTGCAACATCAAATAAATTATTTTCATAAAGCATTCTGTATACAGCACATTATCAACTACAGTCTCATAAATTGTGTTTTCCTTCATTTGTCTTGATTGTCTGTGGACTTTTCGTTATTTGTTTGATCTAACAAAAATGCCAAAGGAAAAAAAATATTACTGCACATGAAACATTCTCAAACCAAACATGTTTTTAAAAGGAAACTCAAAAGAACCGTCAAGGATACACAACAGTCGCAGTGCAGCTGCACACATCACACAGGGCTCCACAGTCACATACAGGACAGTGCGCTCACAGACCTGCCTGGCGTCCAGCTGCCGGAGACGACACCACTCCAACACCTGGTCCAGCGCCGTCATCTCCGCGTGTCGTGTGGCCTTGGTCAAAAAGAGAACACACCCAGGTTTGGTGCTAAGCAATGCTGGACTGGGATCAACAAAACAACTGGTTTCAGAAGTTGTTGTTGTTGTTTTTTTTTATAAAATGTTGTTGTTGTTTTTTTTTATAAAATGGCAACAGCCAATGATCTTCACATCTTCATGTATTACCAGCCTGTGCTCTTAATCTTAAGTATTATCAAGACCAAGCACTGCAGCTACTAAAACATGCACGTGTGCACGAGACGGAATCGTTAAGACTAAGAAGCACCATCCCGGAAAACGTGCTGCTATCTTGCTGCAGATTATCCTGCCATTGCTCTGAGTGTCCCACCGAGATGCTGTTCAAGTGTTGCTTCGAACTTGTACGGTTACTGAGTGTATGTAGTAGTAAGAATTTGCCAAACCTTTCATATGAAACTACCGCGAAAGATAACGCGTATAGGACACTTTACTAATTTGAACGTAATAATTTCGTGTGCCTTTAGCAGCGTTAGCCCATAGCAGAAAACGTTCCTTACATTTTTTGTTTCATTTACTTCATTCCTTCCTTTTCCCAAAATCTCATTGTTGTACACCATGAGACACCCAACGGGAACTTCACCATGTTCAAGAGCGTCTTCGGCCTATAAAATACAGCACACGTTTTAAAATTCTTGAAATTAAGTAAACCTTGCAGTCTACCTTACATTATAGCAAGAAATACCATATCAAACGCTTTTGCCATCCAGCTTCCAATGTCACTGTCAGAAGGATGTAAAAACTCTCCGTTTATCCGATCATTTTCGGAACTTCCCGTTCGCATCTCGAAGCTTGTATTTTTATATAAAGTGCGACTGTATATATACTCGTATTACTTACTAACACTAGGACATTTGAAAACAGAGCGTGGGAATAACAGAACAAGCCTCCAGGTAACAAAGAAAACACGTAGAAATTCAAAGTAGGTAAGTAATTAACGGAACTCACGACCGTGTTCACGTCCTGGGGGACATAATAGAAGAGGCACCGATCAGGGCGGTTCGACAAACAGCACAATCGATTGATCGATTCCTAAACACGCATCTCGTTGTTGAAGTATTGAGAAAATCCCCTCGAATAAGGCGAAACTATATTTTGTTAATTTAAAAGCTATGTTTGAGTAAACCACAAACTGCCAGTGATGATGCATGTAATTTAATCAGCTGTATTTCCGACCACGTTAATTGTACTATTACATCTTTTTTCTTTTTTTTACTGACTGTTAACCATTATATGTATAAAAACACACCCCTAGACACAAATATTATTTTTGTTCAGTATAATTTACGGTATCTGACAGTCATATTGGTAACGCAGTGCAACATGCAATCGGAAAATCTGCTAGTTCTGTCTGAACAGCGCATCATCGGAGACACCTTGACCATTTTTATGCCTCGCAGTGGTTTGTAAAATGTTTTCTTCTACGTGGAATTTTATTAAACGCCACAAGAGGAAATTGATTTTCGCCGGCGCTTTTGTTGGAGGTAGCATATGTTAAGTGAAAATAACCTGAAATCTGTTTGATACTTCTAGATCCTGAGTGTAAAGTGTTGTAAGCACCTCATATGCTCGCTACTACAGAACGAGGCGAGAGAGCTGCGCTGGTTAGCAAAACAGACGTAGCTCTCTCTAGTAAAGACAGGCATGATTCTGACGTAGTTAGTTTAAACTTGGGTTTTGAATAATATTTCCTGGTATAAATATTCTGCAGCTATTCGTTAAAAATCGACTATTTTTTTTCGTTACTAGTTTTATGTTTTATTGCGTGATAACCTGTCACCCAGTTCTCAGTCGTCAAGGCTGCTGGCTAACCCTAGCTGGGACAGCTACCTGTCAGGTTGGCGTGCAAAGCTCGCTGGGATATTTAAGCGACTGAATGTTTCTCCTTGATAGCGTTATCTGTTTGTTTTCCGTTTAGTGTATTTGGATTTAACCAACTATTCGTGGCATGGCTACTCATCACAGTGTATGGCATTGCATGCTAATTAAAGTACACACACTTAAGTCAGGCGTCATTCACCAGGTGTGTACCTGCTTGGTAAATGCGTTTCTTTCACCAGGTGTGTACCTGCTTGGTAAATTCGCTCAAGCAAAAATCCAGGACATGCAAGAACGTGAAGCGGCGGAGTACATCGCTCAGGCTCGCCGGCAGTTCCACTTCGAGAGTAACCAGAGGACGTGTAACATGACAGGTGGAGCTATTCGACATGGTTTTGAATGCCTTCACCAGCCGTACTAAGTTGCACCTTTGAAAAGCTGTTTTTTATTCCTCTCCTGAAAAAGGAATGTGTCTTTACTCGCAGTGTTATCTTTACTCCCTACCCTAAGAGAGGCAGTCATGCACCACCTGCACTCTGAGAGCCTCACAGCACTTTTGAAGTCCAAGTGAGTCCTTTTTCAAAATACAAGAGAAGATATTTGTACATTGCCATTCCCTTAGTGATCTGCAAATGATTTGGTCTGATTAAGGCAGAGTGCAGACAAATCAGTTATACACAAATGTAGATCTGTTATACACGAGCCATCTGAAAAGGTGTTCTGTAAAGATATTTTGTCTAAAGTTTCAAATATGTAATGTGCTTGTTTAATGCTGATTCATGTGCAGGCTAATCACAGTACATTCCTTTCCCTACCTATAAGCAAGGCACTCCAGTCAGATAAACGTTTAATCAATTGTTCTTCAGCATTTCAGATATATGATGCACTTTACTGCTTGACATACACTGGACTTTTAACAGAAATGGTGTAACTATTGTAATGGTGTCTTTCACAGGCCAGCAAACAAGGTTGAGATTTGGGAGGATCTTAAGATAATCAGTAAGTTTAAATTCTCTTAGCCATAGGGATTAGCAGCAGAACCTGAAGATTTCTACACTTTTTACATGTAATTGTTATTCTTCCCCCATCAGGTTTTACTCGAAGCGTCGTGGCTGTTTATAGTGTTTGTATGCTGGTGGTGTTGCTTCGTGTGCAGCTCAACATCGTTGGTGGTTACTTGTACCTGGACAACTCTGTGACTAAAAATGGAACAGTAAGTCCTGCAGTTGTTCTCTTTTGTAATCATCATCATGAGCACCACCACCACCACCATCATCAGCAGCATCAGCAGCAGCAGCCTCAGGGTTTCTGAGCAGCTTCTCATGTGTGTGTTGTCAGACTCCTTTAGCTCCCCCAGAAGTTCAGCAGCAGTATCTGTCAAGTATACAGCACCTCCTGGGGGATGGTGAGGGAACCTCCTGATTCCTCTCCCTCTTTTATCAGTGTTCTTATTTTTAAGATTGCTTAATGAAATGGTTTTGAATGTTTTTATTTGTGCTTTTCTGTTTACATCAGTGCGTGTTTTTGTCCTGTTTTACAGGACTTATTGAGCTAATAACTGTGGTGAAGAAAGCTGTGCAGGACGTTCTAGGGCCGTAAGTTGATCATGTCCTGTGAATTTGTCACTGATGAACTGTTATTACATTTCCTGTCTCTTTGGTCAATGCGAAGTACCTTTTTACATTGGCATGTTATCACAGACATGGTTGGTACTGTTCGTGCACTGCTGTTGTTTGAATTCTGTACAGTAACAGCAGCCTGTCTCGCACTGTTCTGACAGGGTCTCTCTGAAGCAGAGTCTGTCCCTGCAGGAGATTGAGCAGCAGTTGCTGCAGGTCCGTCGGCTCGTGGAGGAGCACGGTGGCTCTGGCCGTCGCCCGCTGTCCTGGTACATGATGCCTGATGAGGAGAGCACACTGGCTGCTCAGGTACTGAGGTTTGGCTGAAGAACTATGGCATGACTCCAACATGGAGGAATGTCAAAACTTGTTACATGTGTTGCGTTCATAATCTGTGGAATAGGATAATGAGTAGAAAAAACCCCCACCTTTACAGTCCTCCAACAGGATAATGAGTAGGAAAAAAAAACACTTTTACAGTCCTCCAACTTGTAATTCCTCTATGGGGAATTTGGAGTTTCTCCAGAGCTCTGATTTCTTTGAGTTGCGGTTTTGTGTACAAGATATAAAAGCCATGGTGGAGGTTTTTCATATTCACACAGTAGCCAGACAAGAGCTCAGGTTCTCAGTTGTCATAAATCCAGCACCATTCAAATGCCGGCATACAACTTGCCAGAAATGATTGCCCACTAATCCAAATACAGGCAGCATGACCCGGTCGAGAAGTGCAGTTAGCAAAAATGGAAATGTATTTGCACAAACAAAACGATCGTGTTGTAGTTTAACTTTCATTTTCTGTGTGTCAGGGTCGGTATTAAGTAGCTGAGTCCTTTAATCCAAACATTTTTGTTTGAGTTACCTGCATCTTATGCAGGGGTCATACAAGGTCTTGTGATGTTCTTCAAATGCTCTCGCATCAGTGTTTAACAGCTCTTTATTGCCCCCTGTTGAAATGTGTTAAACTGCAACATGCACTTGGATTGCATTATAAAGACAGTGCTATGCATTCAGAGCTGGACGCAGCTGTCAGACCTGACCATCTCATGCTCTTTGTCTGGGAACACTGTGCATTAAGGTTCATGGTGGTTAGAATATGTTCCCTGTATTTTGAACAACTGAATAAGTGTGGAGAATAACATTTGGGCTGGGGTTTTTTTGTTATTTTTTTGAGAGTGTTGGATATAATTTGACTCTTTAAAATGCATATTGAAAAAGATAAATCTGGACACATTTGTTTTTACAGGCCTGTGGTCTCACAGGAAATGACATCACGACGATAAAGCTCCTAAATGAAACCAGAGACATGCTTGACAGGTAAACAGTAACAACTATAAAAATAGTAGCGCTTTTATTTATAGAGATAAATAACTACAGTATCACATGAAGTGGCTGTGGTAAATGTGCCTTGTGTTAGTGTTACAGCTGATTGCTGATACTTTTATTCCTCCAGCCCAGATTTCAGTACTGTACTCAACACTTGCCTGAGCCGAGGTTTCAGCCGTTTCCTTGACAACATGGCAGAATTCTTCCAGCCCCCCCAGGGAGACTCCACCCCTTGCAGCTCACCTGATAGGTTCGTATTTCTGTAGGAATTGGCATTAATAACTTGAAGTAAGGCCACATGTATTGTTATTAATTTTTTTACTTTGCTGTGTTACAGTCTCTCACATGTTAGTCTGCCACTTGCCAAAATAATTCCCATTGCCAACGGACAGATTCACTCTATATGCAGTGAAGTACCAAGTCACTTCGTTCAGGTAAGATCGAAAACTCACTGGTTTCATAATCTTTATCTTTCCTTCTGTTTTCACTCTCTTATGAATGTGGGTCATTTTTGGACTTTCAGTTTAGTGGTCTAGTTTCCAGGTAAATGATAACTTTAAATAACAGATCCTTTTTTCTAGCAGACAATATTGTCATTTTGCTGGGACATTGGCCTTGAACATGTATATCTGATCGCTGTTGTCTTTCAGGATCTTCTGATGATAGAACAAGTAAAAGAGTTTGCCGCCAATGTTTATGAGACGTTCAGCAGCCTCCATGAACTGCAGAAGTAAATGCTACTGTTGGATTTACTATGGCCTTCTAAGGGACGTAAACAGAGCAGCACAGAACAACATTCCCTTCTTCACCCATCCTGAACTCAGGGACAACCACACGTTAGAATGCTGGCTCTCTTGACCGAGCAAAAGGCTCATGGGGGGGTTCTTGTTTTTCTGACTTGCTGCTGACAGTTTAGAGCTCTTAAGGGTTGGGATCTTAAACTATTTGCTTATCATTTTCAGTCCAGGTTACTTAATGTTAAATCAGAGAATGACCTACTACAGTATGTTCTTGAGGACTCCAGATATACCACACCTGTTCTTTTCCATGTTTCAGCTGTACCAGATGACTAGTGTCCCATACCCTTTAATCACCTGGTTGAATCAGAGGACTGGATTAAATTGGGATTAAATTAGGATTAGTCCACAGTTTAATTGCTCTGTTTGGTGATTTTTCTGGCATAGAAGTGAAGTGCACTACAAAATGGTCTAAATTGGTACATGTAGCATTTTTTTTTCATAAATGGCAGATGCGGTGCACATAGTACTCATGAAAAAATCTATTTAGCTTGTAATTTTGTTTTAACCAAACCTGAAATTATTAAACTACAAGAAAATAAATGTCATGTTGAAGCATTATTTGTTTTGAACAAAATAATTGGTAAATAAAGATGTTGGAGCTTCTAAGAGCAACAAAACTGAACTTGAAAGATTGTTATTTCAGTGATTCATTGGTTGAACTCGCCTCTACCACTGCCAAGTTCATTAGCCATCTTTACATGCCTTTACAGAATAAAATGCATTGTGGATCTTATAAACCACTGTGATGGAATACATGGAAAAGAAATATTTTACCTTTAAAATTGTCTGGCTTGGTAGTTACACAGTGAGCACTAAAATATTAAAACTGTATTATAGCAAACTTTAGTGTTATGGAAAACATGAAAAACATGTTTAAGCCTTGACTACAAACAATCTGAATCTCTGATCCAATATATTGGAGCAGTGAACTGTTGAGTACACTATGTTTCTACAGACGTTTCTTGGAATGGTATCATATGACTGCCCAATTAACTGTGGCATCATTCTATTTCAATACAGTGGTGCTTCCTGCCAAGGTGGATATTGAAAAAAAGTCCATTCCAGATTCACCATTAGGCTCATAGTAAGAAACAAGTTCTTGCAGATAATCAGGGGCCCATGCAGAGCGTTATGTTCATAGAAGGATTTTATAGTCTATGCAAAATTTGACTGGGAGCCAGTGCAGGGCTGAAAGGGCTGGGCTAATATGAATTTCCTAGTTCTGGTTAGAATTCTAGCTGCAGCATTTTGAACTAGTTGAAGCTTACTTAAGTTCTTACTAGAGCATCCTAATAGTAATGAGTTACAGTAGTCTAATCTAGAACTAATAAAAGGCATGCAAGAGGTTTTCTGCATTATGCTGGGATAATGCATTTCTTAGCTTGGTGATGCTCCTGGTTTTCTTCACCTATGTAACAAGTCTGAATCCCACATTAGAGCTAGAAGACTGTTCCACAACTGAGGAGCTGCAAGGTCTAGAAGGCATCCAGCAAGTTTCATGAATATGCAAGATTTCAGGAATGCAGATATTCTAAGAAAGTCATCCTGGATAAGATCAACAGCTGCCTGCAGTAACAGGATCTAAATAGGGTCATACTGCAAATTCTGTGTATAGGAAGTCAGAAGGCCTTGAAACAGGAGTCTTTCCCCAAGTATTCCTGGAAGGCAAGATGGCCAGTATCACGAGTTTTACCACTACATATTGGCATCCCCCAGTATTTTGTAGAGATTTGGCAAGTGGCTAGACTGCACATGTCCCACAGACAAACATAGCACTTTGTTCTTGCTGAAGGGAGGGGCATCGTCAAGTCCATGGAACCTTTGGTTCACGCACATCTGTTGGACACGGAAAAGCAAGACAGCACCTCCAATATGACAGCAAATCCTTTATTACAAATCAGCATCAAGACCATGTGGCAAGCTATAGGATATAGCTGTAAAGGGCAATTTCTCCACTGGACACCACAACCGATTCAGGAGCAACATCCCATTCCTCTGGCACATGCCTCCCTGGTGAGCAGTAAAGGGGAAAGAAAACCCACTCAGTCCATGTAGTCAGTATGGAAACAGGGGACCTGTACTGAGGATTCTACCTACTTTGTCTGCCACAGCTTGGTTCACAGCTCCCAGTTGCACTTAGGTAGCACACAGCTGTACTACAGTGGATATGGACCTGAAAACCAAGTAAAAACTAAGCAAGAGCCACTCATTTCCTTGTACGAAGGGGTGGAAAAATCTCAAGCCGTTACCGTCTCATGCAAGGGAGCCATGGTGGTAGGATCCACAAAGGCAAACATCTTAAGGACAAAGCGCCTGTAATGGGTAGGGAACGGAACTGCAGAAGACCCCTCAACTGGAACCAGAGTGGTCAGGTAGCGGTCATCATGGTAGGGACACCTTTGGAATAC
>JAOXYF010000018.1:28442496-28459257 GCA_028565775.1 Sternarchorhynchus goeldii
TCTTTACACATTGATTATTGAGTAGACGTCTCTGTACATCTTTACACATTGATTATTGAGTAGACGTCTCTGTACATCTTTACACATTGATTATTGAGTAGACGTCTCTGTACATGTTTACACAGACACCTGCTTAACAGTTATGCAACTTATTTTTTATTACTTTTTAGTTTATTTTATTGTTGTTGCACAGTACATAACATATATGAAATATATTCAGCACAGTACATAACATATTTGCAACTTACAATATTCATCCATTCATCCATCCATCCTTAATGAAGTGATGGAGATAATCAGTGGTGTAAGACCCAGGAGTTTCAGGTACAAGAGCAACTGAGCAAAACTGGGCGGAATTGGGCAGAACTGGGCAGGATTGGGTGAACTGGGCGGAACTGGGTGGAACTGGACGGAACTGGGTGGACCTGGGCTCAAACACAGGCCCTGTCCAGAAGTAATGTGCCGATCCCGAAAATGGCTCAAGCAGCACAAAAAAAAATGTGGCTTTGTTAGATTTGCACTGCAGCTACAAGGCTATCATAACTAACACATTTTGAACAGTAATACAGTAATACATATGTCATGCATTGTCAGGGAACACCTAATCAAGTCTGAGTAGTGTGATGGTTTTAGCAGGATCTTTAAATTTGGTCACATGCATCCCTTACCGGTACAAACATTATACTCAGACCTCCACTCAGAACTAAAGAAACTAAATTTGGACTTTAAACTTTTTTGCAGATGAGCTCACTTCTTGAATGTTTCATTTTCCACTGGGCTGTTCCATGAATGCTGACATTCTCTCTGATTGATAAATTTAAATTATATGTGCTAGAGTGTAGATGACTGTATACTAGTTTCTGCTTGCTGTAGAAGTGATTCAAGCACTTACTCTAACTTGATTAAATTGGTATCTTTATTACATACACCTACTCTAAATCTCTACCTTATAGACTGGCACAAGTTGTACAGTCATTTTCACTCCTGGGACCTTTGGACTGGGCAGGGCTTTTCTTCATGAGTCTTCTTTTGGTTTGGACCAAAGTTGGATGCTCTTTATGTATAGTAAATACATTTGTTCTAAAAATCCATAAAAACTGCAGAATAACCGATGTAAATAACCTCTTAAAATAGACTGCTGTAAAAGCATAAATAAATCAATAAAAATATGTACAGTTCAATATATGTACAGTTAGGTCCATAAATATTTGGACAGAGACAACATTTCTAATTTTGGTTCTGTACATTACCACAATGAATTTTGAACAAAACAATTCAGATGCAGTTGAAGTTCAGACTTTCAGGTTTAATTCAGTTGAACAAAATGATTGCATAAAAATGTGAGGAACTAAAGCATTTAAACACAATCCCTTCATTTCAGGGGCTCAAAAGTAATTGGACAAATTCAATAATTGTAAATAAAATGTTTATTTCTAATACTTGGTTGAAAACCTTTTGTTGTCAATGACTGCCTGAAGTCTTGAACTCATGGACGTCACCAGACGCTGCGTTTCCTCCTTTTTAATGCTCTTCCAGGCCTTTACTGCAGTGGGTTTCAGTTGTTGTTTGTTTGTGGGTCTTTCTCTCTTAAGTTTAGTCTTTAACAAATGAAATTCAGGCTCAGTTGGGTTGAGATCCAGAGAGACTTGGACATTCAAGACACTGGTAGTGTTGTACAAAATGTACACTGGTAGTGTTGTACAAAATGTACACTGGTAGTATTGTACAAAATGTACACTGGTAGTGTTGTACAACATGTACACTGGTAGTGTTGTACAAAATGTACACTGGTAGTGTTGTACAAAATGTACACTGGTAGTGTTGTACAACATGTACACTGGTAGTATTGTACAAAATGTACACTGGTAGTATTGTACAAAATGTACACTGGTAGTGTTGTACAACATGTACACTGGTAGTATTGTACAAAATGTACACTGGTAGTGTTGTACAAAATGTACACTGGTAGTGTTGTACAACATGTACACTGGTAGTGTTGTACAACATGTACACTGGTAGTGTTCTCTACCCAGTCCTGTATGTTAATGATCAAGAGGGAAGTCAAAGTCACCAAACCACATCCAGAGAAATGACAAGATAACCCACATCATCATCATCATCATCACCACCACATGGACGAGAATGAGAAACAAACAGAGACAGGCTCATGCTCATGCAGGTTGTGCTTCTGGTATAGTCTGAGTTTTGCAAGCTTCAGAGGTATAGATATTAAGGTATTACATAAATAGAGTCTGTTTACACCTACTCACTTATGTGGGTCAAATGATCAAATAATTAAAACAAGGCAGGAATGTGACAAATGGCAGAAACTGCACTGCTCCTGAGGGCGACTGTGTGAGTCAGGCATGAATGGACACTTCAAACAGCAAGTGTATTTCCCCCGTGACAGCAGTCACATGACTCGCACTGAGTAACGTCTTTGTTTTGCTCTAGCAAACAGGAAATTCCCCTTTGTCACATGATCCAAGTCTGTGAAATCGGCCTATAACCTTTTTCCCGAAACTGTTTATAGAATCGCATTGCCATAAATATAAGGCCATTACATCAGATTTACTCTGTTAGCACATGACACACCACACTTAGCTGACGTGACTGTGCACATTTTGTTGTTTATATAGCAGTTAGCTTTAGCTGGTATTCTACAGACCACGTTGTTTAGACAGTTAAGGCTCAGTCAGGGCTTTCAGTGGAACAGACCACTGGCTTGGTGTTTAATTAGAAAGGGTTTGTACCTTCACTGGCTGAGCTCTGAGTGGACAACACAGACATTCTACATAGAAATATCTGCTGTCATTGCTTGTAAACATTCTAGACAACCCCTTCATGTTTAGTTCTGCTTTCAGTTTGGCACTACTGGTGTAGTACATATATTCTAAATGGCATTACACTTAAGAATTTATTTACCTTTCAACATGGTGTATCCTTGCTGTAATGAAACACTGGGGAGCAATAATTAAGATTTGATCTCTTGGTTTGCAAGTTGCCTAATTAGTTAAGCCCGACTGGTGTATCCAGAGATAAGGGAATATCAGATTTCGTAATGATGACTCACTCAAATGCACCTGTATAAAATGTCAAGCCCTCTACTGTTACTGGATGGTATAATCAGGGTTATGGATCAGCCTTTCTTACTGTCACATGGTCATGACACAGAGGAATATCACAATCAGATAAACAACATAACCGACTGCATGTCTTTGAGTACATGATAGTAATTCTCACTTTTTAACCTGACATGTCTGTTGGAAAGTGAAACTTGCTGATGTTATATCTTTATTTTATAAGAACCACCATACATTTGGAAAACATTTGAAAACATGTTACTCACTAGATTTGGACAGCATCTATGCTGTTGATTATCTACACCATTTAATACTATAAAACAGGAAAACTATTTAGCAAAGTAAATATTAATAAGCATATTTTGTTTAATTTATTTATATATAATTCTCTCTCTGTCAGATCTGTGAAAGTGAGAAAGTGAGATCTGCCTGCAGCATTACAAAACAAACTATATCCAAACGGATAAACAAACTACATCCAAGCTGATAAAGCAGAGAATTCTTTGTGATCAAATGTAATGTGCCTTTGCCCTTGCTGGTGTTGTGTTCTTTTGTATGGCAGAGCTGACTGGGCAGAAACAGTGTGCTCCTGGGTTACACACATGCTCTTTGTAGTCTCTGTTATCATGGCTGCTGGTTGGCTACCCTCAAAGGATTACTGTTAACTATTTATCCCCCCGTGTCATGACGCATACTGCAGTCACACCACAGCAGGCTTAGATGATGTCATCTCAGTTGACTAAGCTGATTGGCCAAAAGCTTTCATCAGCTTCCTGCTCAGTGTATCAATTCTGCATGAAGCTGGGTATCACACTGCAGCAGGTGGAAGACTGTACTGATCAGACATAAGTTCCTCAGTGCAGTGGTCAGTTATTACAGCATGTACTCTACTGATCAGACATCAGCTCCACGGTGCCATGAACAGTTATTACAGTAGTTTATTTATATAGATGTCACGCACTCACAAATCAAATGCCTATGTGTAGTTAATCATACTAATCATATACATTATATGTATTATATCATATAATAGTCCACATAACAGCCCATATAAATAGTTCAATTACATTGTTTCAATGGATTTACTGATTCAGTGTATCTTACATCAATTCATTTAAAGCTCTTAATTTAAGACCATTAAATTGAATATTTGGGGAACTTACACAACTCTTGTGTGTAACTTTGAGAAGGACATTATCCAGGAAAGTTGCTGACATTGCAGACTTGCAACACAGCACAAAATGCCACTGAAGTTTAACTCACTCAGAACACGCGAAATATGCAGAGGAAAGAAGCTTTTCACATCTGCAGGAAATTACTACAGCAGCGTTTCTATCAGCCATAAATGGAATTTATGCAGAAGAACAGTTCGTACAGTCATAGATGGAATTTAGTCTAATAATCAGCTAATAATCAGGATCTTCAACTTCACTAGGTCACCTGTGATACTGAAAACAGAACAACAGCAACAGGAAAAGATCTGTGAAGAATGCATATCTGTGCGCTGCTGGCCTGGTCTAAATAAAGCCAGGTGTAAAATGAATGATATAAATAGAATTATATAAATATAGATATACAGTACATTATATAGAATTGAATAACATATAGATATGTTATTTAGAATTATATAAGATGTGGTAAGCAGGCAATGGAACCTGTGCACATAGGACAGATATAGTGTAACATATGGTGTCACATCTTCTGCAAAAGGAAATGAGGTCAGAGCCTGAGAAGGGATTGGGAATCCTGGCCATGGGTTCCCTCTCCTGGCTGTCTACACGCCCGGGATTAAAGTCTGTTGGGTTGGAGTCTGTCGTTATGGCTCCCGCTTGAATAAACAAATATAAAGCGCATCAGCGGCTGTTCCAGGGTCAGTGTGATGTGAGGACAGCACTGACTTAACTTGGTCTTTATAAATAACCATGAGCAGAGGAACTGCGCACGGTGTAAATGTAAGAGGGACGCTACCAGCTATTATTTAAAGGCCATGTCAATCTCTGCACGTCACTCTGATTCCATAAATGCTGAATCACTGGGGATTTTATTATGTTTCAGCTCCCTTTTAGCCAATTGTCCTTAGCACTTAACATCCCAAAACATCCCACAAAGCCACAGAAACGTTTAATATAAAATATATGTATTTATAACAATATTTATCACAGACTACATTCTACAATATAAAGGCTTACTCTTCATAACAATATGAGTATGTAAACCTTTAAAATTAGCTGGCTGAACAACACGAGCGTTATAATTTTGCCTTTACGTTTGCGATAAACAGCGTGAAGCGAATGAAACGAATTTGTTGTTGTTATTAGAAGTATTTTGTAAGTCTATAAATGTATCATGTTTTAAAGGTAGGTCCACGCTGGCGAGAGCGCATGTGGTGTGACACTACCAGAGACAATAACAGACCTGTTATACCTTTTCTGTGACGTTCATCCACTCATCTTGTTCCTACAGTTAAGTGAAAAGTGTTTCGTCACGTAATTGGAAGCGAGATAACTACCTGTAATGATAACGAGTCTACAAAATCGATGACTCATGCTCTATGACTTACTGGAATATAGTATGTCATACTGAAAGCGCAAATCAAGCATCGATCCCGGCAGTTGTATCTCATACCCTTTTGTCTTGGTCGCGTGATCTTGAGGAAACGCGGATGATTCGTTTCACTTCTTCTTTTGAAGATGCGGGACTGAATGAGTCGCCCTGCGTTTCCCGGAAAGGATGACGTGACCGTTTTTGTGAGAATACACAAGTCGCTGTCTTAAAGAAACAATGTGGGCTTTATGTGCAATCTTAAAGTTGCCTGATTCTCCGAGCCTGGAGTTACGATAGGCCTAGTAGGAACATGTTTACCGAAAAATATTAAATCAGATTACCATTTGGCCAATAACACAATTAATATACAAAATAAAGGGGAGAAGCTGTTTTTAACGCAGGCATATATCATAACTTGCAAGTATTGTTGTTAAAAAGTGTTTACTTTTTTTTTTTTTTTTAATTAACAGTCCCCTTTCAAATATTTTATATCTTAATTTATTTTTCTTTGTCCTTTTTGTATTAATTCATTTAAAAGCCTTAAACTGGTTGTTTTTAAAAGTTGTTCTGGAAAAAAAATATTAGTTTAGCGGTACATAATTACATGGCTGTTCTCTGTTTTAAAGACCTCTAAAGAAAGCAGGGAACACTGCACCCCACAGCTCTCTTTATATTTATTGTGACCATCACCTCTTTAGAGCTCTAAAGTGCAAAAAAGTGGAAAACCACATATAGTTTTATTGCTGTAGCTGATACAGCATTTCCCTGCTCAGTCTGCTCAACATAAATCTGTATGTTAATCAATATTAATATGAATAAGGAATGATAGAAACATGGCTCAAGAATGCTACCGCTTTTAATAATAATAGATGACTAGCTGTGGGGGCCTCCCTGCTGCTTGTGTAGATGAGTTATAATCTTCAAACAGCATCACCTAGAAAGATGAAACAGTTAATAAACCTCACAGTTTAATAATAGCCAGTAGGTCAGTATTGAGTTAATAGCAGCTGTGTTGATGCCTTGGTATCTTTCTGAGGACAGACCATATTCCCAGACCTTTGGCCACCTGTCTGGATAAGTAAGTACAACGGAAGAGCAAATCTCCATGACGCAGCTCCTGCCTGGCCGTCAGTGGACTGCAATAACAACAGACACTCCACCTAGAGCAGCTCTCCACAAAGCCATGCACACTACCTTCTCCAATTAACTTCTCCATTAGTTCCATGGTTTTTAACATTCAAAAGAAGAAACACACACACACACACACACACATACACAGAGAATGCTTTTTTCAATCCAATCCAATATTAATATAGTGTAGCTTTGTTCTTTAAGGAAAAGTAACAGATCAACACTGTTCACCTTTGGGTAATTTATCATTCACACATCAATCTTACACTACATACCATTTCACATTCCCAAAGGAGTTTGGTTTTTAAATGAATGAAAGCACAGTAAATCATTGGGTATTAATGGAAACATTTTACTTAGTTACGTAAGTATAAATTGAACATAAGTGTTTGTTTCCAAAGTCTTAATGTCACTGATCATGAGCACTGAAAAGATGCTTCTTAAAGAAAACATTATTGTTGTTGTTGTTGGTGGTGGTGGTAGTGTGTGTGTGTGTGTGTGTGTGTGAGTGTGAGTGTGTGTGTAGGTGGTGGTGACTGATTACACTGAAATGGCTAATGGAGAAGACCAGAAATTTCCAGAACAACAAGAGTATGTACCAGGGTGTGTAATAACAGAACAGATGAAAGCAGTACCACCTCAGAAGAACACAACATATAGTCATTCTCCACAAATCAACACAAACTGCTCAAACACATACAATCAACGCAAACACAGACTTACTGGAGTTTTTGCTTTCCATCCCATCTATTGAAAGACTGTTAGAGAGTTTAGAGAGTTTCGTTGGTACACTCCTCTGAACGTGTCCCACCACACTCTTTGTGCGTATCTGTAACAGAAACAGACTAAACACAGTTCATCAGTTCAGTCACAAAATGTAGGCCAACTTTGTCATGGCCCCTATTAACATTAATAGTATTGTTTTTTTTAAATAACTGAATAAAATGCGGATTCCGGACATAACTACACACTACCTTTTAGCAATGAAATCTAGATCCATTGAAATAGGTATAATATTAATAAAATGTTTCCATCTTCAAGTCTTTGCTTCTGTTAGGTTTGTTTTTCAGTGAGTAGCCTATATATCGGTCACCTTGGTTCAACAGCGGTTTTATCTAACAGCGGCTTTGTATGTTTTGCGAAACGTTCCCTGTAATGAGGGAGAGCCGGACTCGTTCTGATTAAGCAGCAGCCAATCATTTTCTGACTTTCGTAACTACTTGGCGTCCAGCGAGCATTCCAGCATTCCTCTGCCATTACACTGGTATTCCTTCATTTGCCCATTAGTGTGAAATGTTACGACTTAGATTCCCTGGGAGTTAGGGAGAGGAGCTTGTCCAGTTATGGTGCGGGCACAGGGCTGCCTGATTGCATCATCGTAAAGCAAAGCTTCACTTCGGGCTAAAAATAGTATGACGTCACGCCTGCCCAGCCCTCTCGCTAGTGGAATACCTCTGTACGATACTATAAAACAGGGTGATGCAACGCACCGGCGACAACTGTAACTGCCCCAGCTGCGCGAAAGGAACACGCCAACGAGTAGAAGTAGTCAAGGTTGAGTTCAGATCAAGTATTGGCTCTCTTTCTTACTCAGGACAAGGTGAGTGATTAAGTTTACTGTGTTGTTGTTGTTGGGTTTGTAGCTGCTTCGATATTTTCGCTGATCGTATGTACGATTTGCCATTATTCGCGCGCGATCTGTCTTATCCTATTCCTATGTTTTCCTGTTTTATTGCAGAACATGTTCATGTTTACTGTTTACTGTATGTGGACCTTTCAGTGTTTATTGTTTACTGCATGTGGACCTTTCTATGTTTCATGGAGTCTGCATGTTCATACTTTAGTACGGAGTTTCCTTTTAGTCTCCGAAAAACCTTCCCGGAACGCGACAATACACTGAATTCGCATGTAATGTTTGCGATAGCAACAACGTATCTAAAACAAATTTACTTATCGATAAACTAGGTTAGCCCTTAAACCATTTAACTTCATGAGATTAAAAGCATACATAGAAAACTTGGGGTAAATCAAGTAAGTTACTATGACTTATAGAGGCTGTTTTTGATTTCTTTCGAGAGTAAATGTTTTGTTTCAGGCTGTACGCCAAATGAGTTTGCTAATCACAATGTTACGTGTGGTTTGTTTGTTTGTTTTAGTTAACCCTGTAGCCTTATAGTGAAACCTGTCAAATCCCTTTTACGCAGGTGTTTATCGTTCCATGTTCACATTTTTGATCCATTTTTTTTAGATTTCAGAATGATGCTTCAGCATCCTGCTCTGGGTCTCGGTCCTTCAGAAATGAGCGCGTCGGCTCTGGTACCGTGTCTCTCTCCGCCGGGCTCCCTCACGCTTGAAGACTTCACTCATTTCAGCCCTTTTATTAAGGACGAGCTGCGCCACGCTATTCACAATAAACGTCTTTCCAACGGCATGAGCACCGTAACCAGCGACTATGGGAGCTCGAGCTCCGAGCGACCCGCTGAACTCACAGTAGTGAAGAAAGAGGTACCGTCCCACTCCGTCGTTTTATTTTGTATGGCATCGGTTTTATGCTTTGTTGATGTATGCCGTGGACTACTTAGCTACGTTCAAACAGATCAGTTATAAAATACTTAAATCGCTTTGTTGTTTTAATTATAGAGCCTAACATTTCGAGACAGATTCGTTAATAAAAATCTTAAAATGTATGAGCAATACATAAGCAAGAAATCAGCGAAGAGGTAAATAAAGTAAATAAATAAATAAAAATAAAATAAAAAGTGGATAAATAAATATAAAATAAATAGGAAGTAAATATGAAGTAAATATAAAGTCAGTAGAGTTGACCCATGTATTAATCACGTGGTCACTTTTTTATAGCTCACTTCTGAAGAGCTGGACAGAAGGAAAAGAAGAAGAGAAAGAAATAAAATTGCTGCAGCCAAGTGCAGGAACAAGAAGAAGGAGAAGACTGACTGTTTACAGAAGGTAGTTGGGACTTTAAGAGACTACACAGAGGGCAATGGAAAGGCTTTATTCAGTGAATTGGTTCACTGATTCAGTATTGTTTTATTCAGTGAATTGGTTTACTGATTCATTATTGTTTTTAATATTGTTGATTGCCGCATGTTCTTTTTGATGGACTTTGTCTGATGCTTGCAGAGCAGGTCATAATTACAGTCCTAACATGGGTAATAATTACAGTCCTAACATGGGTCTTCGATGTCTCCCTTCACCAACATTCCTTCAGGAATCAGAGAAATTGGAGTCCATAAACGCTGAGCTGAAGGCCCAGATTGAGGAACTGAAGAACCAGAAGCAGCAGCTGGTCTACATGCTGAACCTCCACCGGCCCACATGCATCGTGCGAGCCCAGAACGGCCAGACCCCCGAAGACGAGAGGAACCTCTTCATCCAGCAAATCAGAGAGGGGGCTTTCCAAGGGTTGAACCTCAGTACCACCGCGCCTGTACAGTCTGTGCTGCCAACCACATGCAGCCATCTCTGAGCCCCAGACTGCAGGTGTGTGATGAAGTTTCAGCAGGTTTTTGCCAAGGAACTGTGTAGTATCCACTCACAGATACTGTGTAGGATCAACTCACAGATACTGTGTAGTATCCACTCACAGATACTGTGTAGGATCAACTCACAGATGCTGTGTAGGATCCACTCACAGATGCTGTGTAGGATCCACTCACAGATGCTGTGTAGGATCCACTCACAGATAATGCTGGAAGGGACTAAGCACTAAAGCACTGTTTGGCAGCACACCATAAGCAGCCTGTCATAGCACTAACACTGAAGGACTTATGATGCATTTTTAATTTGTGTTTGTTATTGAACCCTGTTGGATGCTGACCTTGTAATGCCATTTTGTATGTGCACCAAAGCCTGATCTCATGTTGACTGGCAAAGCAACGTGTTTTCATTGATTAACTTTGTAGGTTATAGCAGTGTAATAGTGGTAGTATTCCTCATAACGACTGCTAACACTGTGAAGGAAAATGGAACTGAACCCACTGTGTCTTTACTACAATAATGGATATTTATACTTCATTTAACATGAGTTGAGACAGATGTAACATGTCAATGACTGAAGGATGAAGTTGTTACTATAGTTGTTACTATAGTTGTTACTATAGTTTCATAGCATGTGTCGCTTCTGCTCTGATCCGCCACATGAAAACACTCAAAGCTGCTACACTAATTTCTCAGGACGTGAATGAGATTCTGCAGGAAACTTCCCCAAAAAACGAACAATCAAACTGAGATAACCCAGACCTCGAGATCGCAGCATTTGGCTCCATGAGGTTTGAAGGAAAGAGCAAGTTCTATAGAAGCTGGTTTCTTCTTCTGAATGTCCACCACTACGCGTGTTCCTTTATCACCTCAGAGATCTTTATAGGTTTTATTACAGTGCTCTGAGTGGGACGGTCTGGCCAGGTCAGTTGCTAATGATCATATAGATTTTTTGTGTTTTGGATGTAAGAATCATGTACATTAAGAATAATGTATATGTTTTTAAATGGTCTGGTGTATTTTTTTTATATATTGTAGATGTGTGACACAATCATCTTACATGTCTGATATTATATAAAGCTCTTGAGAGGGTGGCTGTGTCTTAGTACACATCTGGGCCAGAAACCCTGTTGAACTTTACACTGTCTGTCACTTTCAAAAACAAACAAACACCTGGAAGGAGAGACTTCTTGCTGCTGGGTTATTTGTGTTCAGAGTCGACTGCTCAGCACCAGAAAAAAAGGTTTAATTATTTATTTAAATGGGATAAAAGACGCTGGCGTCAAATGCCATGTTTGGTTTGGAGTTATAAAACGTGGTATTACTGCCATTTTCAGTCTAAAGCTAAGCTTTTGGTGGCCAAGCTGTTTTTTTTTTATCATCAGTCATATTCTACCACATTAAGCTCTATGTATGCTTATAAGAACTGTTTATATGAAGCTTGTTGTAAAATCATAATAAAGTGTCATCTGAACTGATGTAATGATTAATTTGGATTGTTTTTTATCTGATAGTTTTTATTTTGTTTTATTGACAATATTAATGGCAAAAAGGCTCTTCATGAGTCCTGTGCATGTTGTTTGAATGATAATTCTACTTCTAGCTTGATTTTAGACATCCTCTGTCCTGTAACTAGGCACACATTTATGATGTTAAGACATCTGAATTGCCAAGAGCACATGGACATGCAGGTTTTCAGGGCAGAGGCTGAGATGGTATTCACTGGTGTTACGTCGTGTGTCAGTCATGAACCACCAAGTTTTATCTGTCAAGTTAAAGGGAAAATGTTCATGTCTGTCTAAATGTTTCCATACAAAGGGAAAGCAGAGTCATACGGTGCTGATAAACTATTGTGAAAAAGTCCTCCTAGCATTCAGTAGAATCTGTACTGAACATAGTAAAATGATAGTGAAGCATCAACACGGGGCTGGTCTGATCTGAATTACTGACAATGATCTGATTAACCAGTATATTTAATAATTTCCAGACTGGAACTGGCCTCAAGTGTTGGTATCAGTCTTATCAGCTTTCAGTATTACCTACTGCTACAGGGCCTTAAGGCCAGTAACACATTAACAGGGTTATAGTTTCACTATCTAAGAATGTTACTGTAGTATCTATCAACACGTAGCAATTTCCACTGCATTCCAAAAATACAACCTTTTTCCAACCAAATCCACCAGGCTTTTTTATTCAATAAAGAAGATGCTGTAGGCCATTGAGGCCTTCTGAGTGTTTAACACGCATGTCCAGAACAGAGTACAGCACATGCTTGTGAAATATAGTGGCTTTCTTACATGTCTTGCAAAAATTCCTTGTAATAGTAAAAAAAAAGTTTTTTAATAATTCTGTTCTTATCTCACTTACTGTAAAACACTTGCATATGTTTGTTATGCTAATTGATTCTGTTCTTTCCATTGAAGTTCTTTTATTTACACACATCTGTTATGGCAGGAAAAAACTTTTATGATGCAGTCATGGCAGTGGTAGCACATGTTGCTCCATAACAGCTCATGTATAGTGTAAGGAGAAACCATGGCACACGTGTGTGTGTGAGAATCAGAAACCATGGCACACGTGTGTGTATGAGAATCAGAAACCGTGGAACATGTGTGTGTATGTGTGTGTGTGAGAGAGAATAATTTTGTAAGTGGAACTAATGTGAGAAACAAAAACCATGGCACATGTGTGTGTATGTGTGAGAATCAGAAACCATAACACGTGTGTGTGTGTGTGTATGTGTCTGTGTGTGTGTATGTTTGTGTGTGTATGTATGTGTGTGTGTGTGTGTGTGTGTGTGTGTATGTTTGTGTGTGTGTGTGTGTTTGTGTGTATGTATGTGTGTCTGTGTGTGTATGTTTGTGTGTGTATGTATGTGTGTGTGTGTGTGTGTGTATGTTTGTGTGTGTGTGCGTGTGTGTGTGTGTGCCACCATACCCAACTTCCACAGCGGTTCCAAAAATTCTGTTAACAGAAACAGTCCCAGTGAGTGTGTGAGTCATTTCTCAGATGACAGTGTTCTATATAACCACTGGCAAACCCTGTGCAATGCCTGGAATAAGCTTGTGGAATGTGAGGTGTTTTGTACATGTATCCGGGGTGTTCCTTTATCTCAGCTGTTCTCAGTGCTTTCTATTTTACTAATCTAGAAACTGAAACAACATGTATAAGATACAAACAATACAGAAACAATACAGAAAAAGATGTATAAGGTAGTTGAAACAATCTGAAATAAGATGTGGTGTGAGTGAATGATGGGGAAATATTTTCATTATTACTCTGTTCAAGAGGGTAAAACATTATTCAACAGCAGTTGATCAGGAACATTGATCACAACACCATTGATCACAACACCACTGATCACAACACCATTGATCACAACACCACTGATCACAACACCATTGATCACAACACCATTGATCACAACACCACTGATCACAACACCATTGATCACAACACCTGCTCACATTAAATCTAAACACAAAATATATTTTTAAAAGTTGATATAGAATACAGTTATAGCGTTATGTTCACAAATTCAGCTTTGAAGGTTCTTCAGCTGCTGAGTCCTTGTTACGTCTTTCAGCACATATAACAGTTTGCACTTTTGGGGATGTTACACAACATGACCACTGCCCTAGTTTCAAATCAAATGCATCACTGGAAACTTTGGCTCTGGTGAAATGTTTTGTGATGGAATTTAGTGGTGGTAATTGCTATGTGTTGTAATATGAGATGAGTAACAGTGTTAACAAAAGAAAAGTTATAATTATTGTTGTTAATAAGGGTTTTGTTATAATTACTGTTGTTAATAAGGGTTTTGTTATAATTATTATTGTTAATAAGGTTTTTGTTATAATTACTGTTGTTAATAAGGGTTTTGTTGTAATTGTTGTTGTTAATAAGGTTTTTGTTATAATTACTGTTGTTAATAAGGGTTTTGTTATAATTATTGTTGTTAATAAGGGTTTTGTTGTAATTGTTGTTGTTAATAAGGTTTTTGTTATAATTATTTTTGTTTTGCAGTAACAGCAGTAGTAATAGTGTAATGGCTCTGTGTGCATATAGACTATTTAATGGTGACTAAATGTGATCATGGTATCTCTTTGAGGAAGTGTACATTAACCCTGTCACTCTCCTTCAGAGTGAATGGAGGCAACTGCTGACATTCCAGTCTGCATTGCCAGCATATGAAAAGTTGCCCAGACAACATCCTTCCCAGTGTGATAAAATCTTTTTGTTCTACAGTTGAGCCTGAGGAAGTGTACAAGTCCACATTTTTATTTACTTCCTATAAACTTCTCTACAGGTTTAAGATGCTTCCAGAAATCGTGGGGCAAACAGCCTCAGTTAATTCCCAAGAACAACAGGAAGGATGTGATTGCAACATATATTACATTACAACATATATTACATTACAACATGTATTAGCACAAAAAGCTAGAAGAATCTGGGGACTTTTCACTTTCCCTCCTTTCCAGAATGATCACTGCAGTCCCAGAGTGATCACTGCAGTCCCACAGTCCCAGAGTGATCACTGCAGTCCCACAGTCCCAGAGTGATCACTACAGTCCCAGAGTGATCACTGCAGTCCCACAGTCCCAGAGTGATCACTGCAGTCCCAGAGTGATCACTGCAGTCCCAGTCCCAGAGTGATCACTGTAGTCCCAGAGTGATCACTGCAGTCCCAGGTTTGGGTATTAGGTATGAGCATTATGTATGCAGTAAATGCTCTCCACTGTAAAATTATCCTGTCCTCACTATGCAACATTACTGCAGTACTGTGTCCTGTCTTCATGACCCTCTACAGTATAACATTATCATGTGCTGTCCACTAGAGGGCAGAGCAACATAACAGACATCAAAGCCTTTTCCTGTAGGGTTCTTGTTCCAGTCCTGGTGTTTTTCACACACAGTGGGGTATAAATGGATTTAAACTGAAGTTTATTTGAGATTCTTAAAACTTTACACAATTTTATGGATATGATATGTCTTAGCAAAAAAAAACCACTTTGGAGTTCTAAGAATAAGAATTCAAGTAACATGTACAGTGTCCAGGGCTGAAATGTTTCAAATGAGAAGAGAAAACTGGAAGAGAAATAAAGAACTGATTCCTCTTACTTTTCATATGTGTAAACATCTATGTAAGGTTGAAGAAGTGATACACTGCGGACAGGAATCATCCCAAACATAGTATCTGCTGAAGACAGGCACCCACACGCCTATGTCAGTTCACTTATTTATTACTTAACCTGGGCTAAAAAAGATTTTTTTAATTAGTTTTATTTAAACTTGAAATGTTTACACAAATTGTAAAAAAAAACAAAACAGAATAAATATAAATAAATTCGAGAGCTAACCAAGACAAGTAAAAGGTCAGCACTATGCTGGTGTAACAGTGGTGTTGCAGACACCACTATGCTTCTGTCTGTAGCAGTGACTCTCCTTGACCTTAATGGACATCCACCATGTTAAAATACTGAACTGCACTTTAATATCCTACAAAGCAAGGACATACATAGAGACATGTGCACACTGCAGGAAGCAATTCAAACCTCTGCACCCCCTTCAACACCACAAAGGTCATGTACAAAATCATGAATTCAACCAGTTTTACAGAAAACATCCCTGAAAGTGTATTTATGTCAAAGCAGAACTGGATCCTTTTTTGGTGCCATTCATCTGGTGCACCACCCAGACCACACAGGGTTTTCTGCTCTATTAGAGTACAAAGCACTCACTCCACATGGGTCTAACCAATATCTGACATAATGCGCTTCCCAAACTGGCAAAATAAGACTGAAATATCACTTGCCATTTTGCCAAAAACAACTTCACATTCACATACACTGTTAATGTGGAATCACCAGAAACTGCAAATATAACAATAATCTTCATGCACTAATGCAAAACTGTTATTATATTATTAAAAAAAATGAATATATGACTTGTGGCCACGCACACCTGTGGTCACTCACACTCACACACACACACACACACACACACTCATATATATATATATATATATATATATATATAATGGATTTTAATGGATTTATCACCTCACCCAGAAATCAGGGCAGTAAACAATGTCTACAATCATGTCTAGATATATAGTCAAGGAAGGAAGACATCAGTGCTCCTTGTGGTTAGGAGTACAGTGTGGTTCAGGACAGGACACAGAGGTTCATGGGCTCTGAGGGCATCTGTCAGACGTTTCTGTTCCTCCAACAGCAGCTCAACCTCCTTCTTCAGCAAACTGTTCTGGTGCTCCAAACACTCATAAGCCTGATGGAGATTCATTCACACTCATTACAAAACAAGTCTTTAATAGTCACTACAAGCATTTAAATCATGTAAACAAAACATTATTCACAAAAACAAGTACGATATATAGATACATATAGATACTTACAGATACATGCAGATCACATTGACTAACCAGAATTTTTATTTTCTTTCATGGTTAAAAAAAAAATAAAAAAAAAATAAAAAAAAAATAAAA
>JAOXYF010000018.1:28466957-28481349 GCA_028565775.1 Sternarchorhynchus goeldii
GGTGATAAGTCCCTCAGAACCCCCTTTGGTTATTCTATCCTCTGGTGATAAGTCCCTCAGAACCCCCTTTGGTTATTTTATCCTCTGGTGATAAGTCCCTCAGAACCCCCTTTGGTTATTCTATCCTCTGGTGATAAGTCCCTCAGAACCCCCTTTGGTTATTCATACAGATCACATGTCTGAAGGTGATTTATCAGAACTTTGGTGACTGATTCTTACTTTGCAGCAACTATATAATAAATGTATAATGTGCTTTATTTTTGCAGCAGATATATGATAGATGTATAACTGGGCTTTTCTGGATGAGCTGTATGAGAGGGTTCAGCATGGCAACTGAAAACTAATTTATTAATATCCATTTATTAATATCCATTTTATTTGCAGGACCTAAATGATGTTATTGACAGAACCAAACACGTAAGTCTTTATAAAGGCCAGTACAACAGAATGAAGATAACTGAAACTTGAAAATGCTGGAGTGTTCACTGATCATGAACTTTCACCCCCTTAGGCGAGGGTTAAAGCTCTTATTGCAGTTACTGAAAGTGCCAGTGAGTTTGAAAGAGTCATCCAGCTTTCTAAGATGTAAGTATTTACATCAATTACATTTTATTTATCTGAAGTATTTACAGTATTATTAAAAATTTGCATTAAGTATGAGCTTGGTTTAAAGTTATCAGTTGGACTTCCTTGTTGAGGTTCAGCTCGCACATCCAGTGAAATCACATGTGTTTTTGTAACTTTCATATTAGCTACGCAGGTCTTGTGTTTCCATGTTTTGGAGTTCACCCACTTCAAGGTTTTGAAAAGCACCCCCACAGTGTCAAGATTCGGGTAAAGAAAAGTTCTTTATTCTGCCTGCGTTCTTCTGCCTGTCTCACTACGCTGCCCTGGCTGACTCGTCCATGTTTGTTTTCATAGGACTTGGAGCCATCCTTGCCTTTGCTCCAGATGTATAGAGATGACATTGTAGCTGTGGGTGAGGTAGTGTACTGTTTCTTTGAAATAATATTAAACATGATCAGTTTCATTGTAAAAATATAGTTCAAGCCTTTTTCAAATATTTATGTATCTGTGAGAATCTGTAACAGTTTAGGATAGTAGTACATGTTTCATGCATTAGTTGAATGGTACAATGATTGAATAGTACATTGATTGAATGGTACATTGTGTGTTACTGATTGAATAAACAGCTCCAGAGAACAAAGAAAAAAATTGCAGCTGTGTTTTAGCATTTTCTGATGATGAAGTGTGTGTGTTTTTGTGTGAATGTATTTGTGGTAGGGCTTTAGCAATTTCATATATATATCTAATATACACTATATTGCCAAAAGTATTGGCTCACCCATCCAAATGACTGTGCACCAGTGCACAAAGCAAGGTCCATAAAGACATGGATGGCAGAGTCTGGTGTGGCTGCAAAGGGTGGACCAACGTCATATTGAACCCTATGGATTAGGAATGGGATGTCACTTAAGATCATATGGGAGTCAAGGAAGGTGAGCGAATCCTTTTGGCAATATAGTGTATGTATATTTTAATATATATATTTAATGCATGTATATTTTAAGCCAATAACTAAATAATAACATATTATCATTCCAGACACTTTACAATGTCAAAGTTACACACATTTATACCATATTAATGCTGTGTCCTTGTAGAATGTTTAAACTGGGGTTAAAAAATAACAGTTTTTCCCTCCTGAAGGGAAGCTCAGCTAGAAAGGGCAAATGGGCTGTTGCTAGGGCAACCCTCGCCCAGCTGTGTGTACGTCCTGGGTAATGGGCTGTTGCTAGGGCAACCCACGCCCCGCCATGTGTACGTCCTAGGTAATCATTATACATCACATGAAATGTGCGAAACGTTATTTAGTCCCTATTTAAAACGCTACCATGGCCATAATTAGCACTGGTGTCAGTTTAGCTCTGTGGTAAATTCACCTGTGCCAAAGGTGAAAGCCAATCAGAATCAATATGCAAATAAGGCCATATTAAAGACCCACACCAAGAGAGAGATGTCTCACTAACCTGTTATGATTATTGTCATATGCAAATGAGAACAAAAGGCATAAATGTTCAGTCCACATTTAAGAGCGATGAAATGCGTTACCATGGTGCTATTAATGTCAGAAATATACAAAAATGGCTTATGAATAAATAATGCTGGGTTGGGTTTGGGAATTTGATTTCCAGGTTGTACTGATGAAGGGGTAACCTCAGGCCAGTTTTCCAAGCTTTGTAACCCTAATCCTAGATTCTATCTCTAACCCAAACCATAGATTTGAAACCCTAATCCTAGATTCTGACTCTAACCTTGAACTCATTCTGAACTACAAACGAAGATAGCTTATGTTTTACTCAAAACCTTTATAGAGAGATGAGACCTCATCAAATCAAACTGAATAAACATTTTCGTATTGATAAAAATTTAAAGTTTAATTAAATTAGATTTATGTGGTATATCTGGTGATTTGGAAGAATTATTAGAGTTAACTGTGGTGTCTTATAGGGTTTCTGAATTATCTGTAAAGAATGTGTAAAGGTGAAAGCTGAAAGGTGAAAAATCTGTTTATGGTATTTACAAGCATGAAAGGTGATTTGAAACATACATAGTGAACGGTGATTTGAAACGTGGTTCATTAACTTGAGTTGATTTAGTTGATTTCTGAAAATACAAAGCTGCAGTAAAATGTAATGCTTTTTAAATTTTATTTTGTCTGTTAGAATTTGAAAGCAAAATGATAAAATCTTCCATTTGTATATGTCAGAAAACTTTTATGAGGTTATTGTTGTAATATGGATATATAATTAAAGACTAAGATTGTGTAAGTCTGTTTTAAGCCCAGTATTAAACACAAATCTCAGTGGGTATGAGAAAACATGAGCAGTCATAACAGACAATGATTAACAGTTGAGCAGAGCTATAACCTTGGACAGGGCAGTAAAGGGGGTGATATGAAAATGCTTTTATTCTCAAAAGCTGCCCTGATCTCATCTTTACTGTGGTGATTTTACCCTAAGTACCTTTACCAAAAATAGTAAACAAAATGTTATTACATAGATGTAAAAAAAAAGAAAACCAAAAAAGAGAGTAATTATAACACCACTGATAATAATTACACAAGATTTAAAAGTCACAAAACATAGTAGAAATTTTTTTAGACAATTTGTATTTGATATAAAGGTACAGATAGACTTCAGCCAGTTATTAATGTAGTTGTGGTACTGCAGAAGCATGGTTTTCATTTTAAAATTAAACTAATTTTAAAATTAACAGGTGTGTCTTAAAATTAACATAAAACTCAGTCTTTTGCATGTTGTGTGTGCTACATCATCTGTTTGCAGATTGGACTTGACTTCACTCCATGCTACGTGTCCACTGTTCAGGAGCGTGAAGAGCAGTTACTGGTCTTTAAAAAGCAGCTGGAAATCTCCAAAGCGCTGGATCTACCCGTGTGAGTGCACTCGATCTACCTGTGTGAGTGTGCTGGATCTACCCGTGTGAGTGTGCTGGATCTACCCCTGTGAGTGCGCTGGATCTACCCCTGTGAGTGTGCTGGATCTACCCATGTGAGTGTGCTGGATCTCCCCTTGTGAGTGTGCTGGATTTACCTGTCTGAGTGTGCTGGATCTACCCGTGTGACTGTGCTGGCTTTCCAGCTTTGTTTATGTTTCAGTTTCAAAAAACCAACTGAGGCCTTGGAACAAGAGTGCATCAGATCTATATATCAAACTAAAGCTTGTGATGAGGTCTATCTAATGGCAAAAAGATAAAACACAGTTATTAAACACATTTTTTTAACTATAACATGTTAATGAACACAGAAATTTGTATTTGTGTCAAATGTCCCCTCTGGTTCCAACCCTTGAAACGGTCCTCATATGAAATACAGCTCAACGCTCTAATCCATCTGAGAGGCTCCAGTCCATCTGAGAGCTGTCTGTCTTCCAACTCTTCATGAGTACTGAGTGTCTGATGACAGAACTCCGTTGGCTACGTGTGTTTGGCTGACAGACCTTTGTGTATGTGTATGTGTGAGAAAGGGACATGTGAGAGAGGGGTGTGTGTGTGAGAGGAGTCTGGAGAATATTCTAATGCACAAATCTGTCCAGTGGATATGTGGGTTTAGAGGGTTAAGAGATGAATATCACATGCCAACAGATGGGCTACAGAGTAGAATTTAAAATTCTATAATAAATAAATTCTAATAAGTTTGTAATTAATAAAGTGACCAGTGAACGTAGGAACAAGAAGCACTATTTCAACCTTGGAACATTGTAGTAACACTAGAATAACTCTAATGTGTGTCTCGTGAGTAGGATTGATTATGTGTTCATGTTTAATCATTGTAGTAACACTAGAATAACTCTAGTTATTCTGTGTCTCGTGAGTTCATGTAGGATTGTATAATCTTGCTTGAAATCTTTGTTCACTGTGTTCTTGGAACACAGGCTCATTAAACTATATCACTGTGTTGTCGTGTAATAAAACATTCCCGTCTTATCAAGACAGGAATGTGCATTCTCGCTCCGCTGCGAAGGTCACCGTGGCCACGATGAAAGAGCATGGTGGGTGAGAGTTAGCAAGCAGCCTGTTCATTTGGTCAAAACTGTAAATCAGCAATCGGTCGTCTCACTTGCTTTGTGTTTTTCACATGCAGGAATCAGAGATGCACTGTTACATAACTTTGCTGGGAGATGGTCTGTGGCTCAGGACGGTCTTCAGGCTGGTTATTATTTCTCATTTCCCCCTGCAGTCAGCACAAGCCATCAGGTCAGAAATGGTTTAGGCACATTTAATCTGTTTATGTCCTGGCATACACATTGTTTCTATTCCCCATCACGATTCACCTACTGATGAGCAGAACCTGCGTCCCACACAGAGCTTGGACCAACGTCCATGTCTATGAATAATAAGCAAATCAAATCAAGCCAACACCACCATACTGTCTGTAGATCCTTGATAATTCTTTGAAATGTTTTAGCAACTGAAGTGTTCTATAGATGATAAACAAAATAATGGATGTATTTGTGTGCATGTACCACCCTGCTGAAGCCCATAACCCTACTGGGTCCACTTGGTCAATCAGCTGGACCAGTCCCTCCATATGAATCTGTTGACTTAATGGGGATTCCTAAGTTTAGTTGGCCCAGCACATTGCCATGTTGTTTTATTGCAGAGAGATAAACTCATCAAACAGATTCCACTGGAGCGGATTTGCCTGGAGACAGACTCTCCTGCCCTGGGTCCTGTAAAACATGTAAGTCAGCGTCAATGTATTTACACTTAGTGTATCAGTGTATTTACACTCAGTGCATCAGTGTATTTACACTCAGTGCATCTTCTATTTATACTCAGTGCATCAGTGTATTTATACTCAGTGCATCAGTGTATTTATACTCAGTGCATCTTCTATTTATACTCAGTCTTCTTCTCTTTTTGTTGGTAGGTGAGGAATGAGCCTAAAAACATCACTCTCTCGTGTGAATACATTGCGAAGGTCAAGGGAATATCTTATGATGTTGTTGCTGAAATCACCACACAAAATTCTCTGTATTTATTCCCAAAATTAAAGATGTAGTAAATCACACATTCAAGCCTGTTTTGCCCCTAGTTCCAATCCTGTGCTTCCTAGAGCACAAAGCCTTTATAAGAAAAAAGAAAAGTAAGTAAATGAAACCAAGTGTTTCTTCACATTCTCCATGTAAAGGCGTGTATTTATTGAAACCATCATGCCTCCTGGAGGGAACGAGCTCAGTTAGAGATGTTCACACAAGATGGGTCTTATCTGCAATAAAATAAGACACACGTGTTTTAATGTGGTGAAGATGCTTAAACTAATTAATTACTATTTGGTTGTTTATACGTTTATACAAAGAACTGAAATGACATGAAATTTCATCAAACCTTAAACAAATAACAAATCCAACATGCTAGTGGGTCACCACTACTAAAATGTACTTATTGCAGAATGTATTGACCATAACTACTAAACCATAACCCTTTTCCAACACAATATAGCAGAATTTTTTGCCTTAACCCCAACCCTAATTTACTCATTCTAACCCCAATCCTAATTTTCTAATCTTTTTCCACAGTATTGCTGACTTGTGAGGTTAAATGGTTTAATTCACCCACTAATCTATAAGAAAATTTGACATTACAGATTAAAAGATCTATAACATATTACAGATAAAAAAATCATATCATTACAGATTACAAGATCGTAACATTACAGATTAAAAGATCATAACAAAGGATTTTTTACACAGCAGCTAGACCACACAATTCTGCTAAACTCAGAACTGAGTTTAAAGGAGCAGTAAAGCATTTTTACCACCAAACAAGAGCAGACATTTTTAACGTGATTATTATTTTTGTATTACGTGCATAAAGTACAGTTCACGTGAAATAAAGAATCAAATTGATGTGTAGACCTTATATGGGTCGCCCATATGGAGGGGGCCCTGTTTAATTAAAATAGATGTAGCACACCATCTCTGGGACATCCAAACCACTAGGTGTCAGTATAATAAGTTGTGTAATGATGTAATGAAAACATCATTACACAACTTTCCATTAAGGAAAAAACGACTTATTGCTCCTTTTAACTGATTTTACTTGTTAAGTGTGCAATAATACGTGTTTTTTTTCATGATTCTCTCGAACAGTGGTCTATACTACACGACGCATACTTACAGCTTTCCCCAAAATGTTTTTTCTCGGCGTGTCGTGTAGAGGTTCCCATCCAAGTGGCGCGGACTTCGGCTTTCCCCGTTTGTCGCGCGGTGAAGTCACCGTTGTTTCGCAGATGACAGTCGAAGTGCTTTCTCTCAGCGCGCGCCCAGGTCCTGCTGTCGGTCTCCACGCGGCACCACGTCTCTCTCCGCATGTTCAGCTCGTGCATCTGTTTATCTTTTGACATGGTTCTGTTTAATACAGCGGAAAGACTCCAGCGACTGTTTCCTTGACAGCGGTAAATTGATATTTGGCGTCTCTGCAACGATGCAACAGACTGTGAAACCTGTTATTCAAGTTTAATATTTTTCTTGAGATTATTTCTTGAACCGCTGTTGATTCACAAAGGAAGAAAGGATAACAGCAGCAGCAACAACATGTTTTTTTTTAATATATTAAACCACGTTGTAAACAGTTGTGGGCAAACACTTTTACTGTAAATAGTAGATTAGCCTACTACCTGGTCTACTGGGTTAAACTAAGATTATGGATTAGTGACAGATCACCTTTATGCTCACCCAGGACCTCACGACGTTTTTTTCTTTCTTTAAGGACACGTTTTTTAAGTTAGTGTCCCACGGGCCAGTAGCTCAAGCAATGACCTATTGGCAAACATTCTGAACAAGACAATCTGTATTTTCAACGACCTTTTATTTACTAACATAACTGACAGTATCCTGTTTACGTAATAGATCTAAAACAGTTGTGAGGGTTTTGTTTTCTTTCTTCGTTTAAGGTAGGTTAACTGACAGGCTGTAAGAAACCCCAAACCCTTTGCTCATTTATTCAGACCTCGTGGCTGTTCACGTCGCTGCGGGCCGAACCCTCCTCGCGCCGCCTCATTGTCTCGTCATCCTCTGAGCCAGTGACCGCGCGCCAGTCGTCCGACGCCCAACCCCTCTACAAACGTTCACGCGCAGCAAGGCTAGGATGCCTCTAGTGAACACGGGCGTAGGAGTGTACAAATGTACAGAAGACGTGCTCTCCTCGGTAGGTGTGTTACTTCCCCCTTTTCGTCAACTTAACATTAGTAACACCGTAGTTAAATTATTCCGTTATTATCATACTGGTTCTGCTACTTTATCATAGGCGAACAATGATAAGGGATACATAGGACCACTGAGACTAGGGCTGCATGCTTAATGCACACGTATTTGGTCGGTAGACTAATAATTTTAATGCTGCTTATGAAGATGTTGCTCTCTATCCGTTTCTGTTCGAAGATAAAAAACGACAAGTATATTCATCATGGTAGCGGGCGAGTTGCTTCAGGAACATATCCTGCACGGCAGTGCACCTGACCACAGTTCTGCTGCTCGCGAGACGCCGGCATCACACAAAAAGGCGGAACAGTATCAAGAGCTCACGAATGGAGCGATTCATTTGGCTCTCCAGGATTCAAACGCGCTGGACCAAGAGCTTTCTCCGAACGAGGTTCAGGCGATGCTTCCCGGTGAACAGAAACCTCTGCAAACGAAATTATACCGGAGGAGATTCGCTGTATTAACGATTTTCAGCCTCTATTCTCTCGTCAACGCGTTTCAGTGGATCCAGTACAGCATAATCACTAACATCTTCAAAGAATACTACAGCGTCTCAAATATAACGATTGACTGGCTTTCCGTGGTTTATATGGTAGCATATGTACCTTTAATCTTCCCTGCAACATGGCTGCTGGACAGGAGGGGACTGCGGGTCACAGCGTTGCTCGGAGCGGGTTTGAACTGCATCGGCGCGTGGGTTAAGTGTGCCAGCGTAAAGCCAGGCCTGTTCTGGGTTACTATGGTAGCACAGACAATATGTTCTGTAGCTCAGGTGTTCATCCTTGGCCTGCCCTCCAGAATCGCATCCGTGTGGTTTGGGCCCAAGGAAGTTTCAACTGCCTGTGCCACTGCTGTTTTAGGCAATCAGGTATGTCTGGCTCATGAATCTAATATATTTATTGTCATAGACTGATAAAGATTGACAGTTCATTCACACTTAAACATGACCTCTAAACAGCTCTCTCTCTCTCTCTCTCTCTCTCTCTCTCTGTCTCTCTGTCGCTCTCTGTCTCTCTGTTGCTCTCTCTCTCTCTCTCTCTCTCTCTCTCTCTCTGTCTCTCTCTGTTGCTCTCTCTTTCTCTCTCTCTCTCAGCTGGGTGTTGCTGTGGGTTTTCTTCTCCCCCCCGTGTTGGTTCCAAACACACCTGGAGATAAAGAACTCACGGGACACAACATCAGCATCATGTTTTATGGAACAGCTGCTATCTCCAGTCTGCTCTTCCTTTTAACAGTCATTGGTAGGAGGCTTTAA
The DNA here is from genome assembly GCA_028565775.1 of Sternarchorhynchus goeldii. Lineage (NCBI taxonomy): Eukaryota > Metazoa > Chordata > Actinopteri > Gymnotiformes > Apteronotidae > Sternarchorhynchus > Sternarchorhynchus goeldii. Next base: position 28,475,994 of record JAOXYF010000018.1, read on the forward strand.
GCAGTGTGTTGTCAAACTGCCTTCTCAGTGGTTTAGACGTCAGCTCTTGTGATCAGGTGCTGAAGTGTTCTCCAGACCGGTAGAGAGATGATAAATAATAATAATAATGTTTTATTTATAAAGCCTTTCAAGATACCCACAGCTGCTGAAAGTAAGAAGTAAGAGGTCCAGTGGTGTACAGTTCCTCTGGTGGGCTGCATGTGGACCACATCCAGTATGAATTTAAAGTGCCACGATGAACCTTAAATGTGGCTGGTATATGTGGGCCAGACTCGAGTGCCTTATATACACTGAATTTGCTTCATGTTTCCTAGAATCATCTGATATCTGGACTGTAGACGCCTGATCTGCCAGAACCAGATCTGATTTGGCACAGGTGGAGCAGTTTAGCACAAGGGCACATAGTTTAACACAAGGGCACACAGTTTGCCAGTGCAGGGAGTGCCATGTTTTAACCAGAGAGTTAAGGTTCACATCCACGTGCTGTCTGGGATTGGTTGGGTTAAGGTTAAGGTTCACATCCATGTGCTGCCTGGGATCGGTAGGTCAGTTTAAGCAACTGCCTTGTGTCTGACAACTTGTAGACTAACATACACACACACATATATATATATATATATATATATATATATATATGGGCATGCAGACACAGATATACACACAGATACATATATGAATATGGAACAGGTTCAAGATACTGTGGGCATGGTTCAAACATCTCACCTGTACATACATACACCATCTTCATTTCATATAATTTTGTCTTCAATAGATGGAGTAGATGTTTTTAATCAATTTCTTTTGGATTTCTTATTTCAATCAGATAATCTGCTAAAATGTATTTTCTCTTCCATAATTTTTAACATTCTAATTTATGATTTTTGGTTTTGGTGTGTTGTGGTTTTTAGTGGACGTGGAGGGTTGGGTGGTGAAGGTGTTTTTGTGGGTCAGAGGATGTTTGTGAATGTAGGTGTAGGTTTCTGGGTGTGAGTGTAAGTTTCAGGGTGTGGGTGTAGGTGTAGGTTTCTGGGTGTGGGTGTAAGTTTCAGGGTGTAGGTGTAGGTTTCTGGGTGTGGGTGTACGTTTCAGGGTGTGTGTGTAAGTTTCAGGGTGTAGGTGTAGGTTTCTGGGTGTGGGTGTAGGTTTCAGGGTGTGTGTGTATGTGTACGAGTTAGTATGCATGTGTTTAGGTTGTTGTGCTTGTGTAGGGGTCGGTTTGTGTGTAGGGGTTGGTGTGTTTGTGTAGGGGTTGGTGTGTTTGTGTAGGAGTTGAGTCCCAGACAATGACGTTGTTTCTCTCTCTCTCTCCCTGTCTCTCTCTCTCTCTCTCTCTCTCTCCGTCTCTCTCCCTGTCTCTCTCTCTCTCTCTCTCTCCCTGTCTCTCTCCATGTCTCTCTCTCTCTCCCTGTCTTTCCATGTCTCTCTCTGTCTCTCAGTCATTCAGGACAGACCACAACTTCCTCCCAGTCAGGCTCAAGCTGTGCTCCTCACAGGCTCAGCTGAAGACTATTCATACAAGAAGTCCATCACCAGTTTATTCAAGAACAAGCCCTTTATCTTGCTTCTGCTGAGTTATGGTGAGAAGTGTCTGAATTCTGTTCTGTAAAGATCTGGTTCTTTAGGTTTACACTACTTGTTGGTACAAAACACATATGTTTCAATTAAACTGATCTGCAGTGTTCTTGTCATGACTATGGGTTTATTAACGGTCCCATGCTTCTGTAGATCCAGTGTTATCTTGGAGAACAAACTTGAAAGGGACTGATGAGTATCTTTTTCAGGTATCATGACAGGATCTTTCTACTCAGTGTCCACACTTCTCAATCAAATGATTATTCTCCATTATATAGTAAGTAAACCTTTGTTGACTAACTGATCACAGAAATGAAAATGTTATGTGTCATTTCCCATACCACCCTGTCACATGTCCATGGAAAGAGACAGAGAGAGAGAGAGAGAGAGAGAGAGAGAGAGAGAGATCAAATAAACCCTAATGACTTTACAATTATAAACAAACACACACACACATATTTATAACAATATATATAACAGTAATATATACAACAATTAACAATAAATTCTACAACTTTTGGCTTGGTTGCTAAGGTACTTGGTACTTGCAGTTAAAACTTTGATCAAATTTGAGATACCAATTATAATTTGTCTTAAATCAGTGAGTGAGCCAGTTGCATTTTACTCTGACACAAAAAAAACTTCACAATTTGGGACAAACAACCAACTGAGATTCCACATGCAGGGTTCTGAAGATGGGAAAACCCAAATCATGCCAGCAGAGCTGAATTAGGACATCATCATCTACTACTATACAAACATCATCTACTACATACTACATACTACATCATCTACTACATATTAAACAAACATCATCTAATACATACTAAAAAAACAAGAGCTCTACAATTCTGCAAAAATGTAAAGTTAAGGCATTTACATTTAGCTGACACTTTTATCAATCACTTTTATCGACTTACAATTGTGACTGAATACATCTTGAGCAATTGAGGATTAAGGGCCTTGCTCAGGGGCCCAATAGTGGCAACTCGGCAGAGGTGGCGCTTGAACCAGCAACCTTCTGATTACTAGTCAAGTGCCTTAACCAGTGAGCTACCAGTGTCCTCTGGTACCCCTCTGGTCCTAAGGCACCCCAGTGCTGGCCTGCCAGAAGCTGGATGTAAAAAGCTGAGTGGCCAAAGCCAACTGGTCATGAACTAAAACTCACCAGTATTACAACCACCAGAGTCTGAGGACACAGATGACTGTGTATAGAGCACGTGCAGACCTACTGGAGACAGTCCTACTGTCCAGACCTGCTGGAGACAGTCCTACTGTCCATACCTGCTGGAGACAGTCCTGCTATCCAGACCTACTGGAGACAGTCCTACTGCCCAGACCTGCTGGAGACATTCCTGCTGTCTAGACCTGCTGGAGACATTCCTGCTGTCCAGGCCTGCTGGAGACAGTCCTACTGCCCAGACCTACTGGAGACAGTCCTACTAAAGATGAGTCTTTAGTCTGTGTTTGAAGATTGCAAGGGATTCTGCTGTCTGGACAGCCAGTGGAAGTTCATTCCCCCATCTTAGAGCAGGACAGAGAACAGCCTAGAAGATTGTTTATCATTGGACTTGAATCATAGTGTTTCGAGCCGAGCTGTACTTGATGTGCTGATTACTCGAGGTGCGGATCAGGCTTTGACCATCATCATCATCATGTAGGAGAGAAACTAAATAAATAGGTATAGATCTAGCTAATCAGTCATTCAGGTGACCATCTCCATACTACAAGCAGATGATTAGGAAAGTAAATTGATTGTAAATAAATGAGGAGCTCAAAGTCTGCTCATTCTTCCAGGGGCAGGAGCTGAATGCAGGACGCATCGGCCTCACCCTAGTGCTGGCTGGGATGGTAGGCTCCATCCTGTGTGGCCTGTGGCTAGATCATACCAAAACCTACAAGTAGGTGTTTGCCTTCTAGCTTGAAATAGATTCATTACCCACCACCACTTATTTTCGGCAAAATTTCTTTAATCTATTGGCAAGTTATTTATACTGAAATTAATAGTGATCATTTTTAAAAGTATGATTTGCACACCCTAATTGCATGTCCATATCCATGTCAGATTTTCATTAAGAAAGGATGTTATTTTCAACGTTGACAAAATATTAAGAGCAGTAATGTATGCAGTGATGTAAGGAATAATACACGCATGGACATTAGTTATAGTGGTTAATGGTAAGAGCTCAGGAAAAAGCTTTTAATGGCTGAGTGGTGATACAGACTACTTCCTGTACTGATGAGAAAGTAGCTCAGGGGTTAAAACCACTTCCTGTAGTGATGTTATTTGGTCATGAACACTACTTCCTGTATCAGGTTAGAACAGTAACCTGTGGTGCGCTGTAATGGATGTTTCTCTTGACCTGTTTAGAATGACTACACTGGTGGTGTATGGTCTGTCCTTTATTGGAATGCTGGTGTTTACATTCACTCTGGACCTGGGGAATCTGCTGGTGGTGTTCTTCACTGCTGGGGTATTAGGGTACGTATGATGTATCCAGAGGAGCTCGTGTGTCCGCTACACCCCTCCCTTTAGCTGTTGTTTTTACATGCCTGTTCAGAGCAGATTATCACATTATCACATGTTCACACACACTTATATAATGTACAATAACATAAGCTTTTAATGGTCAGGAGTGTTTTTTCTGACCACTGATTTGTTAGAATACATTTAATTTTTTTCACTAGGAGTGTATATAACTCACATTCCCATATAAGTATTTATATATCTTATAAGTATACACTTGTATATCATACACACATACATATACATATGACATAATATATACATATACAATAATACAACGTACATACACTTTTATAACACATACACTTAAATCACACATACACATACTCTTATATAACAAACACAAATACACTTATATTACATACACATTTTTTGTTGTGTTTGTTTCTTTGCTCCTGCTGTTTGAGATGACAGTGCCTTTTCCATTTGAAAGGTTCTTTATGACTGGATACTTGCCCATTGGATTCGAGTTTGGGGTTGAAATAACATATCCAGAGTCTGAGGGCACATCGTCTGGTCTTCTTAATGCTTTTGCTCAGGTAAAAAGTGAATGGAGAGTTTATCAGCCGTAAATGAACAGCCAGGCTGCTGGTTTCCAAGAGATTGGACCCAGTTATCAAACAAATCCACAGAGCTCAATAAATTTACATACAGGGCCAGGTGCAAAATACCTGGCTGCCTTCTGTATATCTGGCAGCCATCTTTTACATTTATTTTACTAAAGTGAATGTGTCTTCTCCCTGTCATTGTAAAGGGGAGTTTCCACTGTGTTGACCTTTACAATACCTTGTGTGTCTAGGTGTTTGGAATCATTTTTACTCTTATTCAAGGAAAGATCATTACAGACTACAACTCCAAGGCTGGAAACATGTTCCTGTGTGCCTGGATGGGCCTCGGCATCATTCTGACAGGTCACTTGACCAATGCACTTCATGATCTGTAATATCTGTGCATAGACACGCATTCTGAATTCATATTGATGGTAAACTGTTTTTTTTTCCAGCATTGATCAAATCAGAGCTGAAAAGACATGATGTCAATATGAGCAAGAGCAACGGCCAAGCAGTAAGAACTGTTTCTGCTTTCTCATAACTTTTGCCTTAGTGGGTTATATAGATTACTGCCATAGCAACATATTGTCATGCAAACATGTGTCTTTAATACAATATCAGTTAGTATAAAAATATTAGTATTAAAATGCCACTGGAAATGACAAATGCTTAATTCTGATGGTTGAAGGTGACGTATCTCTGTTGC
>JAOXYF010000018.1:28500257-28512402 GCA_028565775.1 Sternarchorhynchus goeldii
GTGTGTGTGTGTGTGTGTGTGTGTACAAGGGAATTTGAGCACACATTTCTGCATCTACGCACCTGTGACATTTTGTTGCACAGACATTCTGGCATGCAGTGAGGCAGCAAGTCCCCTGCATTTTAAACAAAGCATATCTGTGTTCTACGGGTGGATGGGTGTCGGCCCTGCAGGATTTAGAACATTTGAACTGCACTTGTTTCCCTCCCTCTCTTTTTCTCTGTCTTTCTCTCCTTTATCCTTCATCCCTTTCTTGATACTTGTACATTGTACTTTGCAAGAACAGAAACGGAGAAACAACCAGAAGAACAGAAGTAGAGACAGAGAAAATCCTGCCATTAAGATCTCTGTGTGTGTGTGTGTGTGTGTGTGTGTGTGTGTGTGTGTGTGTGTAGGCCTGCCATCCTGAGCAGGAAGCCAGCAGAGCTCAGCACTCTGAGCGACGGCTACCAGATCCGTATCTGACCTCTGTCTCCTCACTCCAGATACATATGAGGGCTCAGCTGCATCTGCAGCTGGATGGACTTTTATCTCCCCAGGCACACGTACTCTGACCCCTGTCCCCAATGGCGGTTTACAGGTTTGTGTTATATATTCAATTAATAACTTTATCATTGTCATAACAGATACATTAGGCACGTCAACCAAGGAAAATGTCCCACTACATATAGAGCAACCCTAACCAACAGAGTCTGGATGAGTAACACTGATTTTACATCTGGCAGGAGTGAAATTATTATATTTGTATTCCTTTGTGGAAATTTTAGATGATGAGACTTTAATGTACATGGAAGACCATGTTTTTAGAAAACCTTGAGCACGAGGTCAAGGCTTTGAAGTTTTACAAATAAATGTGGGCATGGGTATGGGAGTTTAGGGTTGGAGCTGAAGTGGAACTGAACATGGAGAAGATGCCCTTGTGCTTAATGAGCTGTACAGGACTTTTCTACACACACTGAACACTAAATGTTTTTATATGCATTTTTTTTTTACCCATTTCCCTTTGGGGTGTAACTACTATAAACAATATGACAGTTAGGAAGCCCCGGTGTGTATTCTTAAAACAGCATTATGGAAATGTGTACATTGTAAAATGTTTGAGTGATTAATGTTTGTGTTATTAATATTTTTCAGTTCGTTTTAATAATGGTGGAATTCACTGCATTTTGTCTTATTTTGGTTTTCTGTTTGATCCCAGTGGCCATTAAATAAAACCTCCTGAGAGACGTAGCACATCAGGCCAAAGTCACATTAACAGCAGTCACACCATTTCTGAGTTCACTGTACTGCTGGGATAAACCACAAATCGCACCATTTCTGAGTTCACCATACTGTTGACTAAACTATGCACGCCTTAAAAAGGCCAAGGTCTATCTTCCTGACAGCAGCTGAGAAGCACTGAACTACCACAGTTGTAGCAGTTCAAAGCTAGCATAGTGGACCTCTGTAGTAGTACTGGTTCTAATCACAGAGAAGTACTTTACCTGAACAGTTCACACTAACATATTTAAACAGACCAGTTAGCATTGGCTAATTTGTATATATCTACCTGGTTCTGAATAACTCATATCCATAAGTGTATTACCAACATTTACAAAATGATTGAACCACCAAGTGCCAGACCAATCACAGCATTATATTTGCCTTTCCGCTGTTGCATTTCCATAGTTGTTATAACCCCTAACCCTAGCCAGCAGCCATACGGGGCGACCTTACCTGGTGCAGTTGTGCTCCCCAGCCATTCGAGCTGTTACTTCAGTATCAGCTGAATGCAGAATCCTTGCAACACATGTTTTCATTAACTGTCCCATAAATGATGTGAAGTGTGTGATCTACAGGGTATTTTACCATAGAAAACAAAATGCAGTGTTGGTAAGTAAAACTGATATCATGTTGCAGTATATTTGATTCTTTCTGTATCTGTTACTGGAGTGGTTCCATCTGTAATTTGAAGGTGCTAATACGACTCTGCACTCGACTTATATGTTAGACGCCTTCCAATTGGTCAATTTTGAATAATTTGTAGTTTGTTTCTTTGTTGTCTTGAGAAAATATTATATTTCACTTTTATATAGAAACTGAAACCTTGCATGTCCTAAGACTGTTTTACAAGTTTGGGAGCTGAAGATTAATTCTCTACACTCTGGTTCAGAAGTACAGCAATGACTTTTTAAAAAAATCATTAGAAACGTAATAAACATTTATCGATTAAAGAGCACATGAAACAGAAATGGCTAGCAGAGCATCACTGAGGACGACCTTCGGCTGATGCTACACCTTCGGCTGATGCTACACCTGGCCTGCTGTTAATTCCATCTCCATGACTGGAGTGAAACAATATTCTATAAAGTATTTGAAATGTTTGCTACATGTGGAACCAGTATGGTACTTTGTGTAGTGAAGAATTAGTTTTAAATTTACAAGAAAAAACAAAGATGATATGAACACATGCCGTTGAGGCAGATGTCTCTGGGAAACTGGATGTAGAAGCTATACCTTTACTCTCGCACCAAGGAAAAACAACAAAGCCTTTCATTTCTGGAAAAATGCACATTGTATTTAATATGGAAAGAGACACACATTTCACCATTTTAATATGGTCCCAATGGTTTATAGTTTCAGAAGCTTTATTGCATTGTGATGATGAATGAATAATTAGTCTGACTGATGAAGTTGTGGTTCATGTTGTGATGAAGCATGTGGGATGGTCACTGTGAAGATTGATCTGGCAGTGGAGAGGCACTGAACTGAACTTTAATCTGCTGTTTTTATACAGCATTTTTATATGGTGTATTTGCCCCATAATAAAGTCTTTCTGTAAATTGATTTTGTCAAGTGTAGCATGCTATAATAATAAAAGTATGTTTTTATATTTTTCTGTTTAATAATGCTTTTTGTACTAAAAGTATTTAAGCTTTTCTGTGATTATTCATAAAAACCCCCAGCTGTTACAGATTTACTCAGAAACAAGGTTTACTGTCGAATAGTTTATTCACCAGATCATAAAAAACTAGTGCTACCAAAACTAGCTGTGATGTCATCACAGTCCTTAGATACAAATGTGTATGTCCTTGTCATGAATCCCACAGAAAGTAAAGCATTACCATAGCAACAGCAGAACCTACAACAGTCTTCTTCCTGAAACTGCATCAGACAGGGATGAATCTCTGCACAGAAAGAAGGATTTATGGGACATCCACCTTTGCCCCTTGTCTCTGCGCTCTGTGGATTTGGAGACATAAGAAGCTGCCTGGGGTTGAACAGGACAACAGGATAACCCCCAGCTGGGGTTGTGAGAGGCATAAACTAGATTCACTAAAAGCTTCCTCATGAATGACAGTGGAAAGGGGAGAGCATGAGAACGTTCTATGGGTGGGAGAACATTCCGGTCGATTGGAGAATGTCTCATATACTGATCCTGGGTCTGTAGCGGCACAGGCATCAGTCAATACATAAACATGGTCTCTACACTGATGTTTGCTTTTTCGTTAATGTAATTCTGCTGGACTGCTTAGAAGGTGAGCCTAGAAAAGGCATTTTGACTCCCTGCTATGCTGACTGGCTGAATATGTGATAGCAAGAATTAAAACCTTGTTGCCTGTGAAGTGATCATCTATCAGTAATCACATAACAAGTAGTTATACGGATAGATTATATCCAAGAACTTTTTTCATCATTTTAACTTGCTGTCTTTTATTGCCTGTCATAATGGTAACGGTGATGAAGTTGACTGTCAGTATTATTCTACCTATCGACGTGCTCCATCTGGTGCGGCAATAATTAACAATTGCAACATGGACTAAACTGCAGCAGATTAATTTGGAAAATAGCAGGCCTCTAGAAACTAAAACGATTTTCAGCAGTAAGACAGAAGACGACTCAAAGTTCCAAGCATCTCATATTATCACGCCAGTGATACATCTGGATTAATACCTTGCAGTGGGTGGAGGCTCTCGGCTGATTGTCTTTTTCAAACTGCTGTTGCGTCAGTGGTTGCTTTGACAGCATCACGTTCAAGAGCAAAATGTTGGTTTAACACTGACAGAGTTGCATAAATTCAAGGCTCCATCTGTAGATCAATGAACTGTCGCCTCAAATAGCTGCAGGTTCTATGAAACCCTAAATGAATCCCAATAAGCATTTCTCAATAAATATTCTGAATTTTTTTTACTAAATAAATGTCACGTCGCACCGGGCACACAGGTCTAACGCCACGCCCACCTCCACATCAATCCGTTTTTTGCCTAGGTACCAATCACCAGTCTACAACAATACAGCTGACGCCAATCTCCACTAATCAGCTCACTACTGGATATAAACCCACAGCTCTCACCAATCCAGTGCTGCCCATTGACTTGCTCAAGGATTACCGAGCCTGCGGACTACCTTGAAGTCCAGCCTCCGTTTACTCCGTATTGCAAGTTTGCCTTATGATTTATTCTAGCTAGCTAGCCTACTACAACTTGTTGCTGTTTAACCCAAGACTGTTCTGTATTTGTCTACCTTAAACATTAAAAGTAATGTTCCCGGCAGCCTCGCCATCCGCTTCCTCGTTGCCGTCGCCACAATGAACAGGGGGTGGGGAGAACACCGAGATGGCAAACGGGTGGTAGACACACTAAAACTTGGATTTGTTTACTAACAGAAGACTGTAGCAGGTTTAAGTGCATATTTATTTGCTTGGTGAGTCTTCATTCTTTATCTGAGTCAGCTATACGGACAGGAGTGGCCGTTCGTTCTTCACCACCTGGGTGCAGGATGGAGAAGAGTCTCGATACAGGTCGTCTTGTGTATTGACGGATGGTGGTTATCATTAACATGATTGCAATTAGAAATTCGGTTCGTGTATGAACGGATCTGACGGACGGGCGGGACGCCAAACGCCCAGCACGGATCTGATTCACGGATGTGTGAAACTACCAGAAAAGGCAGTAGTACATTTTTGCGTCTGATTTTTATGGTACCAGTCAAATCATTTATGACTTGGAGCAGTTTTAAATGTGCTAATATATCAGAATTAAATTATTTATTTTAGCCATTAAAATTTCATTCCTCAAAACCATGATCACAGAAAACCAGGTAACCATCTTTATAAAGTAACATCTTAAAGAGAACTTTCAAATGAATTAAAACCAAATGTGTATAAAGTCACAATTATCCAAAACTCATAAAATCACAATTTATCCTTATTTACAGTGTGTAACACATACAATTACAGCATGAGACCCAGATGTTCCTGTGAGGAAACAATGTTACTTCTGTGTTTTGAAGTGAGAAACCCACAGCATGTCTGGGGAAAAACCAGACGTCCAGCAGAAAATGGAAACTACGGGCTAATGACGAAGTCACATCTGTGGACTCTTCGTTTGTTGGTATCACAGCTGGTAATAATTGTTTCTCCGTGAGTGGCAGTTCTAGGGTGGGCAAGTTCTGCTCAGAAGTGCAGCCGAAACCGAGCCACCAGGGGCAGATGGTCGGAGGAGTGGTGCTGGTTGGGCAGGAGATTCACCTCTCTAAGCTCAGCCTCACTCACCAGCGCCAACCTAGACAGCAGCTGCAGACCCTGCTCATCTGGAGCACTGCATTCTGGGAAAAGGGGGGAGGGATGATCAGCAAAAGACAGGAGACCAGAGTGTGGAGCACTGTGGCTTTCTGCAGCAAACCAGCCTATGGCCTTCTGAAGAGACTGTTTCTTAATGCAGGTGAGCTAGGTGAGCAAACTGCACAATCTAAGATATCTGGTTACACAGGAAAGTTGTGCCATTTTGTTTAAAACATTTTATTAGAGAACTCGGCTTGTGCCATTTGCTACACTTCTAATATCAGAGCTGCTGCTGGGCTGGATGTGTACCAGACACCACCCAGGCCAATACAAACTGTACTGGACACCAAACTGGGAGTATAACTTTACAGCAGCATGTGTTTCTAAAAAATTGTATTTATAAAGTATTTTGCAAACAGTCTATGGAAGTAACAGTACTGTAATGTCATGCAGTTAACTTACCGGTCCATGCGGAGTAAAAGATGTAATCGACCGTGATGGCTGTCCGTGAGTGACACGTAGTGATTTCAGGGAGGCTGTTCTCTGTCAGGTAGTGGGAGTAGGCGGAGGTCAGCTTGAGACCATGTTCAATACACAGCTTCTGGAGAGGAGATGTAGAGATGTCCTTCCCATCAGCCGCACAAGTGTCCCAGGCACCCCCGTTACCTCTGTAGAGAAAGCAGTGGTTGCATGAAGGAAGCAGACGACAGAGGCGTTGGGAATGACCCAACGAAGGAAATGGAGGACGGGGGTGTCGGGAATGACCCAGAGCCAGGCTGGGACACTGCACTACTAAGGCTGTAGTAATCCAGGACACCTCAGCAAGTCAGCCATACTGAAACCATGCAGTTTAACTTGAATACACCCAGTTAAATGTGGTTGAACTCAAATTTGATGATAGCTTTATATAACGCCTTTCTCAAACTCAAGGAGTTTTACAACACACACACACAAACTTTATTTTATTTACCCATGTGATGCAGCTGGTGCTTGATGGCTCGGTTCCTTCACAGTCTGGTCTGTGGTGGCTGGAAAATAATAGTTACTGTAGCTGCAAACTAACGGACTGTAGCTACAAACCGCAGAACAGCAGATGTGTGGATCTCGCCCCAAACAACAAACATCTCGCCCCAAACAAGCAACGTTCTGTTATTTCCAGGCTTAAGAACCTACGAATCATACGCAGTTCGGCTAATGTTAAAAAACTCGGACAGCGCTGACTCTTGAAGACTAGTGTTTAGTAATAAAGAGGGGAGGCTCACGTTTGATCTGGTGCTCATACTGGCATTGCTGGGAGATGCCCAGACAGCTGGGCCAGATGGGGGCAGTGAGGACCCGCTGCCCCCGGCGACTGGCCTCCTGACCCGACACCTACAACAAGAAGAGCAAGAGCAACCCATGACAGGAAAGAGATGTTCGTCAGAAACGGGGAGCTGGAGGGAGATGAGGAGAATGTTCTTATTGCATCAGCAAAAAACAAATGATGAAGAGGAAAATTAATCATTTAAATATAACTGTAAACATTCAAGAGTGGCCCAACAGAACAGATGCTGATCCATCCCGTCATCCCTCACCTTCCCGATGGGCATGCCGGCGTAGTCCAGCCGCCTCTCCTTAATGAAGCTGCAGAGCGGGGACCAGGGCAGCGAGTTCATGTCCCCGCACAGCAGCACGGGGCACGGTCCGCCCTCGGCCCGGCCGGCCACGCGGCCGATCTCGGCCAGCAGCAAGGCCAGCTGGGCCAGTTTCACGTCCCCGCGCCGGGGGTTGTACAGCAGGTGAGTGTTGGCCACACAGACGCTGCAGGCCTCGGCGGACGGTGCCGTGGGCCTCAGCAGCAGGATCAGGCCTACGTTGTCCCGGTCCAGCAGGGGGATTCCACGCCGGAAATACTCCACGGGGCGGCAGGCGAGCAGAGAGAAGCGCTCGCGTTTGAACGCCACAGCGCAGCCGTCTGGCTTTTTGCCTGTTCGCCTTTTGTACTCGCAGTGGTATCCTGCAGGGAAGGATAGCAGTGCACTGACTAACCGCTCTGCTCTACACAAACCATGGCAATGCTGCAGCAGAAGCTCCAGGCCAAAACAGAACGTCCTAAACAGATGTAAAGATGAGGCACCAGCCCATCATCTTAAATCTCAAATCCTCACCACTGGCTCCCTCTAGTGAACATTCACTTGAACTGTACTTTGATAAAGAGCAACGCAACATTCTTCACTAGCAACCCAACATTCTTTCTACACATTAGAAATTTGGACTTCAATTCAAGAAACACACAAATGTTAAAAAGCAAGTTTAGAAATGGGATTTTCTTTCCTTTATATAAACATCACAAAATGTGATGCATGCATCCCCTCCCCTCATCAGCTTCTGCGCTGCTACAAAGTGCTTTGGAAATGTTTAAATTTCTCCCAGTTACAGTGTGAGGAATCATCAGAACATTTTAGAATAAAAGACTACACCAAGAACTGGACATGAAGTGTTGCGTACCTAAAGATTCCAGCCTGGGTTTGATCTGTTTTACATAGTGGTCTTCTTGAACCTCTTGAAGACACATGATCTACAGAGACGAAAAACACGATCACAAACCCTCGACTGAGTGCTAAATCCACATAACACGCAGTAAACGTCAGGACCATAATGTATCTACACTAAACACAAAGTAAGAATTCAAAAGAACGTTTCTTTTTTCACACCCTACATGTAGTCCATTAGTAAAGTCTATTAGTCATATTTTAGTCTATTAATTATGTTAGAGTACAAGTCCATAGTGTACGATGGATGACTTGTTCAGTAAGTGCAGTTTTTGTATTCACTTGTCAGAGACTTGCTCTACACCCCTGTATATCAATACTAAGACGTTTACCATGGTTTAGCCATTAAATACTAATCAAACAAATATTAGACTGGAAATGTAAATAACTGACAACTCTCTCCTGATGAGAAGGTGTGGCATAATCTACCATCAAAACAACTAAATAGTTCTGTTCTTCCATAAACAGGAAGCACTCACTCACATCTGCACTGTGGTGCTCGAGCTCCTTAATGATGTTGGGGAACCTGTGTCGCCAGTCCAGCACCAGAGGGTTACAGTGTTTATAAAGGTAAGCATTGCTAACAAGTAGTTCTTGTGAGAGGATATTGTAAGACATCACAGAGAAGTCAAAGGGCTGCCCATTGATGCTTCCAGTCTTCTGTGGCCCACAGGCCTCGTCCCACTGCCTCTTTAACTCTGTGACAGGAAATGAACACAAAAGCAAAGGTTTGTCATTTAATTTGCACCAACACTGAACATCATCCATCTCCTGCAGCATAACGATTCTAAACAAAAACAAACAAATAACAAGTATCAGGTTATTTTACAGGACCATCACCTGTTTTAGGCCCTTGATTCTCAGTACTTGGTGTAAATTTCCCTGGGGGCAGTGGTGTCCCCGTGACTTTGTGGAGCCATGCAGGACTCTGCTCCGGGCTGTCCCTCACAGACAGTCGCTTTGGGCTGCGGTAACGGTTTCCACCTGAGCCACTTTCCTCAGTGCTCTTCCTCTTTTTGAGAGGATATTCTGTATCAGATCGGTCCATTAACCCAGAAGAGAGATGAAGGCCGTTTCGGGGCTCACGATACGGAAACGCTCCGGGACGTTTCCACTCACGCCAGCTGAAGGTATGGGGAGGCCCTCGCGAAGTGGAGTGGTTCCTGCGGGTTGTGCTGAGGGTACAGGACTGCTGAGAGCACCAGGAGTTCCCCGCCTGATACTGATGCCAGTGGCTCCGCACGATGACAAAGGTCTGAGCCGGAGCAGATGCGCTCAGGGATCGGGGAAACATGGATCGACTGCAAGAAGGGAAAAAACCCATCAACCTCGGCTAACACAACGCAAGGACCACGCTTAGGGACAAACATTTCTACCTTTAGAAAAAAATTAAACACTACTAAAATCACACAATAAGCGACCGGCCCGAAACACTACGTGCAGAGCAAGAGATAAAATAACTGACAAGCTAGACTTGTAAGCGAGAAACATCCAGTACACACACACACTAGCTAACTAGCTATAGCTTACTTTGTAGTTGCAGTTTGACCGTCATAGTTTGCGTTTGGGTGTGGAGACATAAAACATGTCTTAGTTCAACCACCCCCGCCCACTGCTCCCACCACTTGGATGCAGGACCTTTCTGCTTTCGCGTACAGGTCTGCACTCATGAACGTAAACGTTAACTAAAGCTGCGCCACTAAAACTAAACATACACCAGGCCTTTGAAACTGACGTCACTACGGGCCACCGAAAGAGACAAATGTGGAAGTGAGTGAGAAAGTGACAGTTACACATTGCACTTAGTAACGTGAAATATCATAGACGCTTTGTTAATCGTCCAGTCTGTAGCTGCGGAACCTCTAACCTCGCCGTGTGACTAACAGCATATTCAGAGTTGTGCGAACTTACCCGGCAGGTACTGCGGCGTGGTTAATACCCCCACAATAACAATACCAGCGAGCTACAGCTGCCGTGGGGGTCATTCTCGAGCACCTCGGCAGGGCCGTCACATATGGCCGAGTATAGCGAGTATAGCCTGAATACAGCACAGCGAGCATTTCGACCGGTGGCCACCTGACCCTATAAACCCTACCGTTCGAAAAACCCGATATAAGAGGGTCCTCTTTATAGAAAATGTAAAGCTACTCCACACTGCGGGAAACCGTGGGTATGACCAAAAAGTTGCATTATGTTTTTATTCATTTTTATTGGCACTAATCAATTTCAATTAAAACGTAATTTGCCTTAACAGAAAATCTTGAGGAATAAACTTCACAATCCAAAAAACAGAAATGGAACAATATGTGATAAACGGTCTGCTAGGATGAAGAACAATGAGATGCAGTATAATATGAGTTTAATAATATAGCAAAGGAAAGGCCAGTATGATACATCAGTGTGATATAAATAGTATGTTCTGGAGCAGTATAAATACAAAAACGCAGAATAAACAGTCGGTTTATGAACATTGTCCACTTCCTGTTCCTGCCGTTATATTACACAACGCCAGAGGGCGCCCGAGACAGTCCAAACCTAATGCTTGTGAATGAAGCGAAATATGAGCTAAAAGTCTAAAACGAAACATCGAAATGATTTCTCACCTCTTGTCCAGGATCTTCCTTTAATTTATGAAAGTATAAGTATACATTACACTAACAATAGCAATAGCACTAGCACTAACAAGAAACCTAACCTTATATTTAATTTTTCTACAGCAAACGGGTTTCGGGCAGTAGGCCGCTAGCATTTCTGCTGCTCAAGCGACTTCCCCCACCATCCAGCACACAGACGTCGTAGCGCCCCTAGTGTCCAAGCGGCAGCTCTCTCTAGAAACTGGTACAGCTACCGAAAGGCTCTGTTCAAAAGAGCTTCCTACATACTGTACATTGGACTCAGTACTAAATACAAAAAGCGGACAGTCTCTACCAATTAACAGTATTCAGTAACGTATTTTTACTGCAGCAATACCCGTTGAATATGTTTACAGTGGCCTGTTGATAATTACTGTCCAGATATTTTTTGGAAAGTAGCCTCTGGTATGATATTTAACTAGTAGTTAATAGGCTGGTAAGCTCACACTATATAACTAGTTAAATAAATGTTCACTGATTAATACCTAGCTATCGGTTAGAGGTTTTTCTCATTTTAACCAGTGTACAGTTGAAACTTTATATGTTTTATATGAAAATAGATTTATATGAAACTATACTTGTGTTTGATCTCGTTTTCATTAGGGTCCGATATATATATATATATATAATTTTTTTTTATCTGATTGGAATGTTGAAACTGGGACATGACAGAATTATTGTCAGAGATTCTATCATCTATGGTTCTTATTTGAGTGTTTCCCCCCCCCCTCTTTATGGTTTATTATTCACGATGTGTATCTCTTTGGAGCAAGGATGTTTAGAGAGGCTAAAACTCTCTGACCACTAGATGGCCATGTAATTCCATTTTTTATTTTTTTGTTGTCAGTGGGCACCCACCCTCTCTCTGACTTTCTCTCTCTCTTCTTTGGGTCGGTCTCTCTCTCTCTCTCTCTCTCTCTCTCTCTCTCTCTCTCCTCCAGTCTCTCTTTCTCTCCCTCTCTCTCCTCCTCGGTTAGAAACAAACCTCATACAAACTGAAACAAGTTATTGCACTGTCTAAGGCTTTATTGCTTACTGTAGACCAGGGTTACTTTAGTCCAGGGTTACTGTAGCCCAAACCTGAGTTTCTTTATCAGAGGCTTAAAACAATACATTTACAAAATATATATCTCTAAATTATATCTCAGAGAAACTGTATCTAAGTAGGTTTACTGTGTAAAACATGTTTTATAATATTAGTAGACAATTGATTAAGTCTGTTTGAAAAAAAATTAAGCAGTCTTTAGCACAGACATGAACCATAGCTTTCATAGTTTACAGATCTGTGGAGGTTTGAATACACTCATCCTTCTTCAACCGATATGTTTTGGCTTTCAGGAGAGGCAGCCAGTTTGGAGGTGTTTACAGTTTTTTCCAGTTGCTAACACACTAAAATGACATCCATAGCACAGTTATTTTAATTGACACACAAAGAGCAA
>JAOXYF010000018.1:28517259-28547717 GCA_028565775.1 Sternarchorhynchus goeldii
AAATAAATAAATAAATAAATAAATAAATAAATAAATAAATCCCACCATGACCACTATAGTACAACAACTTACACATATGAAATGTAACAGGCTTAGATGTAAAATGACTGTTTTATAGCATTTATTGTATTATGTATTACAACATTTGGAAAACTACAATATTGAAGCCCAAACATTGATCAATTCAGGTTTGGCCATCTCATACTGTCTCATACTGTCTCATAATGTCTCATACTGTTTTTGCAGTAAAGAACATGTTTGCCTTGAGCTTGAATTTTTCTTGGTTGGAAATTTTAAAAGCAAATAACATTGTGAAAGGAAGAAATAAGTCATGTAGTAAAGTAAGAATATCACACACTCACACAAACACATACACACACACACACACACACATACACACACACACACTGTAATTTTCTACAGCAATTACACACAAACTCACATCGTACATGTAATACTCACACTATATGACTAATATTCAACAGCAGCAAGACAGATGATTCTCTCACACACAGAGAGCTATTTCTTTCAACTTTTATTCTCTCTCTCTCTCCGTCTCTCTCTGTACATGTACATATACATGTCGGTGATATGCACCGTCAAAAGTCCAGAGGTGTTGAAAAAAGTGAATACAAAATGGAAGAACTTGTGGTCGATCTATGCTTCACAACATACTGGTTTTGAATGAATGAGTGCGGGACGTACTGCAGGCAAAAACTGTTGGATCATAAACACGTTTCGGGACTGTGTCGTTCATGTGCAGCAGGACAGTGTCGTTTGGGGACAATGTTGATGCAGGACAGTGTCGTGTGATGTGGGATGCAGTCTTATTACAGAAGTGCAGGACTGCTGGCTTGGTCCTTTGTAGCTGCCTGTGACTCCAGCCAATTAAAAATCCCATTTCACCCTCAATAATGCTTTATTATATGGATGAATGATCATCCTCTGCATTCACACACACACACACACACACACACACATACACTTTCTCTCTCACACACACACGCACACACATTCTCTCTCTCTCTCTATCTCAAACACACACACACACATACACTCTCTCTCACACACATACTCTCTCTCTTCATCTCTCTCTCCTCCTCCCTCTCTCTCTCTCACATATACACTCTCTTTCTACATCTCTCTCCCTCTCTCTCTCTCACACACACACATACACTCACTGACTTTGTACAGAAGCAAAAGGACCAGCTGAGGTTTTAATCATCTGAGGGGACCAGATGGCGGAGCGGGCAGTTGTGTCATGAAGCTACAGGTTATTTTAGGACAGCCCTTGATGTTAAGCTGTTTAAGATTAAACATGAAACAAACATTTGGATACTGAATGACATTTACTGTTGGCATTTACTTTTTTGAGAGTCACAGTTTAATCTTAAATGTAAAGGTTACGTGATTTCCAATAACTTTGACAAAACTGCTTCAAAGACAGTCTGACAGTCTAATAGAAGATCATCATTAAAACAAGGCCAGTAATGCACTCAGCTGCATCAATGAAGGATTTATGTTCTGTGTGCGGGAGGGATGCAGGTGTACATGAGTGCACAAGTTAGTGAAACTCTTGAGACATATGCATAATTCAAAATGGCGATTTAAGAAGCTAGTGTTAGGGTTCTCCATTTACAGTGTAATATTTTTGTTTATATTATATTGGTGTTTTTTCTGATAATGGTTATTGCTCTGCTCATTATTGGGTGTGTGATGACCAACAGTGATTCTCTCCTTCCACAATCTCTGATGATTTACCCAGCCTGCTGCACTAGTCAGGGCATGAAGGATCATATTCCAGAACTCATCTGGATTAGTACTCATATTGTTTAGTTATCCTCCCAGATCTTACAGCTTTCATGATGGGTTTTGGCAAGCCATCATCACTGGTCATCACTGGGGATTTTAATATACACACGGATCGGCCCACAGCTCCTATTACTAATGACTTCATTATACTATTAAATGCTTTTGACTTAACAAAACATATAGCTGGTCCCACGCATGAGCACAGTAATACTTTGGATCTGGTTATATCAAGTGTATTAAACATCAGGGTGTCCTCTCTCCATGATGTTGAGATATCAGACCATCCTCCATCTTTACAATGATAGTGGTCACCAGTCTTAAATTTGATAGGAGAACAGTTAGTAAGCACTATTTTACTGATGATTTTAAAGCATTTTTTTTTTCAAATTTTTGCAAATTTTATAACCTTTCCCAGTTTCTGAGCTCAACAATGACAGCTAAGTTCATTACTTCATAACCAGAATTAATAATTGCACTGTCATCTTGGCACCGCTTAAGACTAAATGTGAGCCGTGCATAAATAAAGCACCGTGGAAGAGCTCAGCCACCATTATTAAGATAGAGAGAAGAGCTCAGCCACCATTGTTAAGATAGAGAGAATGCAGCTGTGCTGAAAGGAATAGGAATCTAAGAATATGATCAATTACAATGTTTAAGAACATCTTTTAAAACAGTTGATCAGCCAAATTAAGACTGCAAGGTCAGCTAATTTTTCTTGCCTCATTAATAATCACAAAGACAATCCTAAATTCCTTGTCTTCACAAGGGGACAGACTGGTTAACCCACCCATCAAGTTACACAGGAACTCTAATGATAAAGGTGAAAAGTTTCTGTTTTAGTAAAACAAGTTCCATTAGATAGGGTATTAATAGCTGTACCCACAGACCCACAGCAAGGCAACTAGTAATATGTCTTTGAATCAACACTTAATGTGATTTTATGTTTGAAGAATATGAGTTGCACTCTTGACCCTCTACCAACTAAATATTTCAAGCATTTGATCACAACTAATGGGTGACTTGCGAGGTCAGCTGGCAACCATCAGAGGGAGGCAACAAGACAAGAATCCTCCTCAGGTGGTCCTAACCTATGTAAGAAGCTTCACAAGGCTCAGTGTTTGGGAAGTCTGGGGTGTGTGTAATGTTTGCTTTGACTCGCCAGTAACGGTAATGGTAGTGGTGATCAGCTTCTTGACTGGTTCTACTCCTGCTAAGCACCTGTGAATGTTATGTTGCAGTCACATTTTTATTTTTCTTCTAATGTGGCTTTGGTGTTCTGAGTTTGCAAGAAAAAAAAGGGGGATGATCTCAGCATTGTAACAGTTAGGAATGGAGGAGATGAAACACAAGTGTGAGTACAACAAAAACTGTGTAAACAAGAGAGCAATGATAAGAGGGCTATAAAAGGACAAAATACCAAACATACAGGAAACAGTCAACTGACAAGGTTTGACTAGAAACAACATATACAAGAATAACCAGGATCTCTACAGAAACATGGATACAAAACAGTAACTAATACAAAGGGGAACCAAACACCAACACAACACCACCTAAAGGGAAGACCTGGACATCACACTCGAGGAGTAACTGAAAAAACAGACTTAACAAAAAAAACCTACACACAAACACAAATCTTACATACATCTAAACTCTACAATCACTGCAAAACCATATATTAAAGGAGGGTAAGGGAGGACAAACTACCAAACTACTGTGATCAGGCCCATCACAGTAACGGTGTGTAACAGGGTGTGAGTGTGGGGTCATAAGATGGGAGGCTAGGTACCCTCTGTCCTCAAGAAGGACGTCATCTGTCTTATAATCACATGGGAGAGAACATTAAAAAGCATTAAAAGTGTACATTATGACAGTGGAGAAAATAAATATGCTATGAAATTAAGTCTTGATAAAATGTTTTGCCAGTACCTGTGTATTAGCTGTATGGAAAGATGCCTGTTCACAAACATTACGTATTTAATAGGAACATGGGTCAACATCTTCAATAAGAAAAAGAAGACACATAGTACATAGATTCATGGTGATGAGGCACATATTATTAAAAGTTTAAATAACTAAAAGATTCAGGAGTCCTCGCTGAATTTCACAGATCTATGCACCAAAATGTGTGGAAAACTTTTGAGTACTGAGTGGTTTACTTTTAGAAAAGACCAGCATAGATCTACGCCTGCAAAAACAGGATAACTCCATACGGCAGTGATGTCTAAGGGAACGCTCCTTGGTACTTACGAACAACAACAGCTTAGTGATGCTGTAGGGGAATTAACTCTGTTAACTGCTATTCAAGGTATGGTTGATTCTAACCTTCCTGTACAGCCCTCGCCATCCTCACCGGCTCCCCAACCGGAAACCTTTCTCTCTCACCCTGTTCACCTCACAGTTCCAGAGAAGTATGACAGTTCCCCTGGTATGTGTTGTGGATTTCTCCTACAGTGTTCATTATATTTTAGTTTGAGGGCAAATGCTTTCCACATGGACTTGGCCTTTTATCACCCTACTCACTGGAAAGGCAATGGGCGATGGCACTGTGGAATTCGGATTCTCATATAAAGGAATTTTTACACTTTGTTTGAATGTCACTTTAAAGAGGTTTTTGATCATTCAGCAACCGGTAAGGATCCTGGGAAGAAATTATTGCAGCTCAAACAAGGCAAGGTCTCTGCCGCAAAACATTCATAACAGTTTCACCCACTGGCTGCGAGGGGAAGGATACATACTCTACAAATTCTTCAACTTCACCTGCTGTGGCGGGATTCTTTTTTTGTGGAGAAAAAGGATGGTAACCTGTGGCCTAGTATTGACTACTGTGGACTAAATGCCACCACCATAAAGAACCACTAACCTCTTACTCTCATACCCTCAGCACTAGAGGAGTTGTATAAGGCCAAACATTTTACCAAATTGGATTTAAGAACTGACTATAATCTTGTCAGGATTAGAGAAGGGGATTAGTGGAAAACGACTTGCATCACTAGCAGTGGCCATTATTATGAATATTTGGTCATGCCTTATGGTCTGGGAAACACCCCTTCTGTATTCCAGTCGTTCATAAATGAAGTCTTTCATGACATGCTACATACATTTGAGGTCATATATATTTACAATATTTTGATCTATTATCCCAGCTTTACAAAACACATCAAACATGTAAAAGCAGTAATTAGACTCCGGGAACATCACGTTTACGTGAAATTGGAGAAATGTGAGTTTCACAAACATTTATTGGGGTACGTCCAAACTTCTACAGGCGATTTATCAGAAACTTCAGATCGATGGCCACTCTGCTCACTTTGCTGTTGCGGGGAAAAATCTGCACCCTAGCTTGGGATTCAATAGCACAAGAAGCTTTCCAGCATCTTCAGGAGAGATTCACTTCTGACCCCATATTGACTTGCCTCTATCACAAGGAAACACTTGTGTGTCTGTAGTCATTGACCATTGACGGCTTTTCCAAGGACTTCAGATGAATTCCCTTGCCTAAGCTCCCTACTGCCATGGAAACCATTGAGGTCATCTTCCAATATGTTTTTTGTAATTATGGGATCCCAGAAGATATTGTCTCAGATCTGAGCTCTCAGTTCCCAAGTATGGCAGTCCTTTTGCCAATTACTGAACATCTCTGTGAGTCTGACCTCAGGTTATCATCCCTTGTCAAAGTATCGCACCTTAACCAACTAAGTAGATTTCTGTGTTCATATTGCAGTCAGTCACAAGAAGACAGGAATCGTTATCTGACCAGGGTGGAATATGCCCAGAATTTTCTAACCCACACACGACAGGTCTTTTTTGTGTATCCTCGGATATCAGCCCTAACCCTGTAGAGTTGTGGCTCAGCTGGAGTTGAACCAACCAGGGTATGTGCACAAGCCAGAGGGAAGAGATAGGTCAAGTGTGTTTACTTATGGGTGCACAGTCCCAGAGGGTTCTAGTAGACCTACTGTTAAACAGAAAGCCAGTCTGGAAGTGTGGGAAGAGGGAAGCAGAGAGCAGTTAGAGATAAGTAATGTTCTGCTTTGGGAAATTCTATCTGAGGTCAAATATTGGGGTATAAAAGGGTGCTGGAATTGATATCCAGTGGGAATGGGTATTGTTCCTGATGGACAATTAGGAAAATTTAACAACTCTAGCAATGTGTGCAAGGACTTGTGAAGACAAGTGGAACCTTGGCAATTTGTGGTGTATTCTTCTCGTTCAGTCATTTGGCTTTAGTTCGTGCTGTTGTATTTGTTTTATAGGGAGCAGTGTGGGAATTCAAACAGAGGTCAAGTGGAATGCAAACTGGAAAGGTGGCCACAGCTTCTGCAGCATAAAGAGGTGATCTTCAACACTGAAGGAGCAGAGTTTTGCCACATTTGTATTCAGAAGGGTTGTTATTGTTCTACTTTGGCCAAGTTATATTATGCTTCTGCGTTATTTCAAATGGTTGAGTGTCATCTGACTGTTAGCAGCAGAGTGAGGACAACTGAGCTCCCCAGTGTGGAATATTCAGTGCACTGCTCAGGTGAAAGGACTTCTGGTAGTTCCCTTTTGTGTCTTGATGTACTTGTCATTTTTATTTGTCATTTTATTTTCTTACTGGCTGACTCAACTCAGCTGGGCTTCGTTGATGTGCTGAGACTCATTGATGTGCTGAGACTCGTTGACATGCTGAGACTTGGTGATGCTCATTGCTGCTGTAGTGTGAAACTGACACTTGGGCTTGATGCTGCTTCATGTGCCAGACACATGACAGCTGGTGGGTAAATGACTCCTACTAGGCGGATGACTTGTGGGGTTAGCGAGTCTTTCAGACCGAGGCACAGAATTCAGAGAAATGCCAAACACAACCTCTGTCTGGATCTTGGCACTGCTGGTACCTGCTGCTGGAGACTGACACACATTAGGCTGGAGCTTATGTCCAGTGTCGTGTCCTTAAAAGCTGCTGTTTTCTCCTTGAAACTCATGATTACCTGCTGTTAAATAACTCCCCATTGCACTAACCACTGGTAAACTACAGCTTCAGTGGTTCCCACCGTCATTACTGATATAGTGCCAGTCCAGCAGAACTTAAATGCTTTATGTTTATCTAACGGTACTAAGGAAACCCACTCATTAATTAATTTATGTTCATATACATTATGGTACACAAATCTGTATGAAAATAACATAGAAAAAACACTGCAAAAACTACTCAGAAATTATGACCTTCAGTGTTGTACGATTGGCACGTGTGTAAGGACTTGGCAGATATGCATCTGTTTCTCCTTCATTATTCAAGCCAGTCCATTCATTTCACTTTCTCTCTCTTACAGACTCCTTTCTGATCTCTCTCTCTCTCTCTCTCTCTCTTTCTCTCTCTCTCTCTCGTGACATTTACATAAAGTTTTAGAAATGAGGCACAAATACAGAGGAAATTCATAATTACATAAAACATTTTGCCTTGTTGTATTTAAACTGATACATAATTGCAATTTAGGTCATATTTGCAGTATTAAAATAAGATCATTCAAACCATCTGCTGAAACTGTTACTTGTCCAACCCTAACAGCATGTCTTCTACTGCATGTGTTCAAGTACATTTCTGCTCCAGTCTTATCATCAGCAGACTGGAAGCCTGAGAGACACAGTGAATTTAGCAAAGCTTCCCCCAGCACTCTGTAACAACACCAGTAAGCATTAACATCTCAACCCACAGAGTCGTACTTCCATACCTATGCAACTCAAAACTTTAATCTGGAGGAGTATAATGACGGCAAGGCCTAATAAAGCCTAACAGTAGAGTGTGGGTGAGATAAAGAAAGCCTGATTAAAGCTTTGTGTCAGTTGAAGCTGTTTATGTTTTTATTACCCTCCAGAAACAGCTCCAGGAAAAGGTGGCTGGGCTGGTTTATAATTACAGTGCTGCTGTACCCATGCAATCTTAATTAAAAGTTGCCAAAGGCCAGGAAACAGAGGGCAATCCCCTCCTCCATGGAGAAACAGCAGAGGGCAATCTCCTCCCCCACGGAGAGACAGTAGAGGGCAATCTCCTCCCCCACAGAGAGACAGTAGAGGGCAATCTCCTCCCCCACAGAGAGACAGCAGAGGGCAAGCCCCTCCCCCACGGAGAGACAGCAGAGGACAATCCCCTCCCCCATGGAGAGACAGCAGAGGGCAATCCCCTCCCCCATGAAGAGGCAGCAACAGGGGCATCTTAGGGCCCCCCACCCATGAAGAGGCAGCAGAGGGCCAATCCCCTCCACATTTGTGGCAGTGACAGTGGCAGAGAAATTGTAGTTGCTGATCTAAAATGTGGGGGAGCAAATGTGTTTGGTATAAAAATGTGTTTGGTATAAAAGATGTTTCTGTTTAAAAAAGTCTGTATACAAGGTCACCAGTAACAATCCAACAATATAAATGATGGACAGGATATTGGAGGATATAAGGTTAGAGTTAGGGTTAGGGTTAGGGTTAGAGTTAGAGTTAGGGTTAGTGTTAGGGGTTAGAGTTAGGGTTAGTGTTAGGGTTAGTGTTAGGGTTAGGGTTAGAGTTAGGGTTAGTGTTAGGGTTAGGGTTAGGGTTAGTGTTAGGGGTTAGGATTAGGCTGGTCTTTCTGCACACACACAAAAATATATTAAAACATGACCATAGTTCACACTGAACAAAGTGCAGACTTGTTAATTATTAGTAACAAAAAAAACTTTCTTCTTTCCCTTATTACCTCTGTGAAATGGCCCTGTGTCCCAACTTTTATATCATCTGGATTTTCTTAAATCATAGATGGCTTTGTTAAGTCTTTTTCAATTCTTTGGACATTGCTAACATTTACTACTTAATATTATAATAACATTTACTACTTTAATATTATAATAACATTTACTACTTTAATATGCTAACATTTTCTTTTTTAATATTATAATCACACACCCACTCCACCACACCCACACCTAACTTGGTCCCAGTCTCCCAGTTATTAACACCAGGTGTGGCTCATTACCACTAACCAGCTCCTACACACATTTAAGCCCACAGGTCCTGCCAGTCCACACTGCAGCACAGCGCTGCTTCCGTTTTATCTGTTGACGTTAGTGTCTCTAAAAAGGATAATGTCATTATTTCTCTTATAACTGTTCTGTTTCAAAGGCTCCATGACAAAACCAGGCCTAAAACACAATCACAGGTCAAAGCTAAGATTAAGATTAGCGTGTATTTTTTTCAAAACTGTATCTGTCAGAGTAAGGACATGCACATGTTTTGCTTTTGTAACCCTGTTAAAAGGATTCCTTTCCATTTGTGTGTATACATATATATTTTTTTCTTTTGAAAGCAGTCTTTGGACATGTAATTAGAATCATATATAGTGATAATGCAGAGTCATGCATAGTGATTCATGTAAATAGAGTCATGTATAGTGTTATCCTATCATTTCATTTTCTCATCTTGCTTGGTCAGGATTATGATGGTTCTTATAGTAAAGGATTATGATGTGCTGTATTCTTACTCAGTTTTGGTCTTTAACAAACCTGATCATTTCCATTGGAATAAATCATTTTAACAAAGATATTTCTTTTTTGGCCATGACCAAGACTGAATTTCAACACCTTCACAGTTTGGAGTTGCAGCCTCCCAGCTGGAACACCTGAACACTGAACACTGATCTCCTCTGATGTAGTTCACAGGTCCTGTCAGCTATGTACTGCTCACTGGTGCAGGGACACAGTGAGATTTTCTGAGCTCTGAGAGTCTGTGTCATATGATTCATACCCGATGCTGTGGCTGCTTTCACAGATCCCTGTGTGTGTGTGTGTGTGTGTGTGGTTCTTGTTACTTCATCTACACAAGAGCACACAGCTCTCACAGAGTGTGAGGTGTGATGATAATGATTAACGTCTGGATATGAAACAGGGTGGATGTAATAAACATCTGGTTGAGAGAGAAAGAGAGAGAATAAGTGGGAGTGTGTGTGTGAGAGAGAGTGAGGGAGTAAGAGAAAGAGAGAGATAACATACAGCATTTCAATGATGAGGGGGTGAGAGAGGAGTGTGAGGGGGATGGATGGGGGGTGAAAGATGAGTGAGGGGGTGAGTGAGTATGAAGAGAGGGGTGTGAGGGGGTGGGTGAGTGGAGAGGAGGACAAGTTGGGGTGAGAGGAGGATGAGTAGGTGATGAGTTGGGGTGAGCTGGGAATTTCTCCAGATTTGGGGACTGGGGTTCATTCAGTCAACATATTACCATGCTGCACTCTGCCTGTAAAGTCTGTTGACACACAGATAGCACACACACATGCCTACTAATCCTGTGAGAATATCTGATCAGACAGGACACATGTCTCTGCAGCAAGGGTCCTTTGAAATGACACTTATCCTTTTTCATGTTTTAACAAAGACATAAACTCTACATGTGCACTTTCAGAATAATCCCGGTAATAAAATACTTGGAGAAAAACCCTAATCCCAACCACATCACAGTAATAACTATTAACAAAAGAATGTTGATTTATAGGTGAAAATTAACTTGTGTATTTCATGTTGTATTTTTATTAACCCCCTGAACAGATCATTTTAACACACTGTACTGTACACTCTCCTGTATTGTATGTTAGAAATAACAACAAAAATGAGGTTATTTTATCCTTAAGATAAACACTAGGCAGTGTGTGTTTTGGTTTTTAAATGCTTGAAAAGTTTTCAAACATTTAACTCCATTTTTAGTTCTCTGAAAGTCTGGGAGAATGTGCCTTCCTGATATATATATCAAACTATATATGCAAAAACAGATAGAGGACTTCTATTGTTCTTAAGATATCTAAATATCTTAGTATCTTGTACTGTTCTTAAGGTATCTAAATATGTGACTCCAAACAAAGAGGGAACATATGACAGTTTACTATAATATGATAAGTGAATATAATCTGCTTTGTACATGAGTGTGTAAACGGTGCAAACAATCACCAAACAAGATCAACAAACCCCCTTTAGCACTGACTCTGTACAGAAGTGTTGGATCAGGGGTATGCTCAAAGCCAGGGTCACAGGCCACAGATGAATACGGGGGTCAGAGCCCCTTCAAACCCTGAATCCTTTGAGAATGATTTGCTTTGTGTTGTTACATGTATCTGGACAAAACTCTAGTA
Source organism: Sternarchorhynchus goeldii (assembly GCA_028565775.1). NCBI lineage: Eukaryota > Metazoa > Chordata > Actinopteri > Gymnotiformes > Apteronotidae > Sternarchorhynchus > Sternarchorhynchus goeldii. The sequence continues at coordinate 28,528,184 of JAOXYF010000018.1, forward strand.
CTGAACTAACACTTGAGTGTATATACAAGCTCACTGGACAAACTAAACACTGGAAGAGTTTTCACTGACGGTGTTTATTTAGAATAGCTTATTCAGAAAGGTTGTTGTTTTGTTTTGCTATGTAGGTTTTGTTAGGTTTTAGTCTCTGTTCAGTCCGACTGACACAGAGTACCTTCAGGGTTCACACGCCAAATTAGCTCAGCCCTCACAATGCCTCGGTACGAGATCTCGGAGAACAAATTCACAACACACACAGGTGTCAAGAAGATGCTCTAAAGTTTATTAACAAAATAGAAGTTTAAATAGAAGAAAGAGATAAAGTAGGAAGAGGAGAGTGATGGTGTGGGATGACATGATTGGTCTAAGGTAGAATCAACAACTAGATGATTGGTCTTAAGGATGGGGTATGAAACACTAAGAAGTGACCTCCACTAAGAAGGTGTTTGGATTACGCTCGGTACTATACTATGACTATACTGCAACATTTTGTGACAGAAATATAGAACATCTGAGACAGGTCTTAAGTCCACAGCACACAATAAACAAACATGATTTGTTGGAGAGCAAAGGGTGGTACTTCAAAACATGAAGGAGAAAAGGGCAGCAGCTCAGCAGTGCCCCCTGTAGCCCTACCTGTGCACATGCCTGCAGTAGCTGCCTGTAGCAGTTCATTAACGACCCTGTCAGACCACTGGGAGAGGAAACCTGCTGCTGGACCTGTGATATCTCACTAGAATGATTAATGTGTCCTTGAAAAATCCCAAAGTACTTCTCTATTATAATTCCTGGAAGACTCTTCAGATTAATTCATCCTTAGTGTCTCACCTCTTTCTGGGAACATTTTAAATGTAAATTGCTTTTGATGTAATGTGTTATGTTTAGCCACATGTTCCATCCTGCTAGTTCACTCTGTCACGGATAAACTGGGGAAAATATTTATTAAATAGGTAGTGACAATTGTGAAAGTGAACACAGGAAACACAGCAAATGCCAAAGTCCATTTATAAACCCTAACTCTACCTCTACCCTTAACCCTAACACTAACTCTAACCTACCTCACCACAACCTCTAACAATAACCCTATCTCTATCCATAGCCGTAACCCCTAACCCTACTCCTAATCTGAACCCTAATATCTAACCCTAACTTTAACACTAGCCCTAGGGATGTGGCTGAGGAGAAATAATTTTTTTTAAATCTTCGTTTATTTACTACCCTTTACTAGGAGTTAGATGGAGGAGATGGAAACCTTCCTTCCTTCATGTACAGCCAAGCCAAGATATTTTGAAGGTGAATGGGTGTATAGTTTTCTTTCCTAAAGCATTTTTTTCTTACAATTTCATGATCAAGTCCCCTTCTCAGTCCTGATTTTAGGAATAGTATGTAATGGGGAACTGCACCCTGGGTATTCAGCCTATTGCCTGGTTCCATCACCTTCGCTGACTCACTGAGGAAACGTCCCAGAGCTCATATAGCAGCCGTCAGGTGCTGCCACTTCTAACCAAATGTAATTTTTGCAGTATTGCTGTGAGGAGACAAGGTGCCCAGCAGAGAGGCACCACGGCTGGGCTAATGGGCTTGTATTGATAAAATGATCCTGACAGCCGTGAGTTATCCAGCACTAACAGGTGCTGGGCGGTACATGGCTCAGGAACAGGAGCCAACCATGACATGTACAAACTGTGGACAATCAAAATATATTTATAGTATGTAAATAACTGTAGGCATTGAGGAACTTGTGTTGAGAGTATGAACAATTTATGGGTTTATGCAAGAACAAAAAGTATTTCTCTATATAGTACTATAACTACTACTATTACTGCTTCTTTAACTACTACTACTGTTTAACAGTGGCATTAAGGTAGTGGAGGGCGTGGCTGGAATGCAAGGAGCTTTATTCTCCATAAGAACCAACAAAATCACAGCAACTGGAATAAGGTGCAGCTGCAATTAATAAGTGGGTGATTGGGAACGAAGGAGGTGCATGTGTGCGACTGGAGTGGGCGTGTCCCTGTGGGCAGGTGCCCGACTCACCGTGACGTACTGCTTCTATAACTACTACTATTACTGCTGCTGCTACAACCACTAGTAAAACTGCTACTATATAATACAGTATCTCACAAAAGTGTCAATATTTTAATTCTCTTGGACATAGAGTTCACTAGAGCTTCACAGGTTGACACTGGAATCCTCTTCCACTCCTCCATGAGGAACATCACAGAGCTGGTGGATGTTAGACCTTGCACTCCTCCACCTTCCGTTTGATGTCCCACAGATGCTCAGTAGGGTTTAGGTCTGGAGACATGCTTGGTCAGCCCCTTTACCCTCAGGTTCTTTACCAAGGCAGTGGTGGTGTTGCAGGTGTGTTTGGGGTCATTATCATGTTGGAATACTGCCCTGCGGCCCAGTTTCTGAAGGGAGGGTATGCTCATGCTCTGCTTCAGTATGTCACAAATTTTAAAAATCTCCTCTCGCCCTTCTGGGTGTTTTTTTCCTTCAAGCTCGGGTCCTCTACCAGAGGTCTGGGATCCTGTGTAGTATCTTAGCTGCTCCCAGGACTGCACTCTTCTGGACGGTGTTGTTCCTGGGATCTGTAGGAGACACCTCCTCCAGTTTGGTGGTTACCACAGGAAATGGGATAAAAAAACCCGTAATTTTAATATCCAAACATTTAATTTCACACTCATCTTTGGGTAACTATTTCATTGTATATTTTATCAAACTTTTAAAAGCATGTCAACTTTTAATTTTAGACCAATTTTTAAGGGATGTCACAAAGATAAATTGATATATTTTCTTTGTCTCTCTGTGTCTGACAGATCTAATGGATGTCTACAACTGCCTGTGTATGTGGTATTGAAGGTGCCTTGAAAATCTAAATAAGTGCACAATCATTTGCGCTGGTTCTGTTGAGAGACTGTAGAAACCTCGACAGTTTAAAGGTGATATTTGTTGTGCTTCTGTCCATTATTGTTCTATAAAGAACTTTAAAATGGCTGCATCTCTCTGAACTATAAAATGGCTGCATCTCTCAGCGCAATGTTCTTGTGTTTAAATGCAACACAGTGGCCTTTTATCATTATTCAGATATATTGATTGAAAGGCCTCTCAGCACTGTATTGATTTACAAATTTGTCAGTTTCACAAAATGGCACAAAGTGGTTGTGAGACCATTTAAATGCCATTAAACAGATCAGTCATCATTTACAGCATAATTGAATTGCACTACATTTTTGTGAGAGATTCACTGAGAGCAGAATGCTTGTGTGCTTCAGTGTGCTTCAAAAAATATTTTTTTTACAGCTGACAACACCTGTATCTTGATACCATAATTATATAGTAATTCAATGGAAAGCAAGACTACTTCACATTGTGCTTAGAGTTCAGATTTCTACACACAGGCTGGACGTTCTCCAACATTTGGATCCAAATATACCCAAAACAAACAGACAGACAGGTGCCATGCTGATATTGACACTTTGAAAGGCTTCTTTCCTAACAAGGGTTTTGTTCACACACACAAACCTGTGTCTGTGCATAGAGCCCTTTTACTGTCTGTGTGCATACATACACACACACACAAACATACACTCGTAGTGTATGTAGTGCCTGGGCTGTATGTAGTGCCTGGGCTGTATGTGAGTGTCTTTCCATAAAACAGAGGCAGTCAAGCTGCAAACAGCATTCACACCTGACAGGTTCATGTCCTCACTGACGAATCACATCTCAGCTGGTTTTCTTCATCTGAGCACAGGGGTGGGATTTCAGGCACTTTGTTTTATTTCCTGACAGCAGGGATTATGTAGATTTGTTGCTAAGCTTTGAGCAAATATATGTACCACACATAGTACCATACAATACACACATAATGTACCATACAAAACAATACTATTTAGGATATAATACTATACAATACACATAGTATACCATACACATTATATACCATATATAATACACGTACTATACCATATACAATAAAATAAAAGCATGTTTTAGTGGCAGTTAGAAGGAATAGTTTTTTTATCAGGATTAAGCCCTTAATCAAAAGGTTAATTTATTATTTCGAGTGACTTACATGTCCTCACATCTGTGATTTATTGATAGTAGATAAAGAAATATGAACCCTCTTGTTCAGAAGATAGATGATGAGACACCACCTACAATCTTTGCTCTCACTCATCCATGTTGCCTTCATCCACTTCCTCCCCAGTATCTGAATCAGTCTGCAGGGAGAATGCCCCTTTGTACTATTGACATGTCCGTCCCGTGTCTTCGCTACAAACCCAAACCCTTGAGTGTATTTCTGTGTGTGGAGTGTTGAGGGGATGCAGATGAGAGGGGGAGCTGAAGCTCATATTGTAGGTGGATGATAAATCAGCCATATCATTGTGCGGTTTAATTCGAAAATGATTACTATGTTTGACTCGGCTCCTAAGCAGTTAAACATTGTGCTGATTCCAAACAGCATTAAGCAGAAAGCCCACAAGGCATCACAGTGCAATCAGCTCATTTGGTGCCCTGTGTTTGCTGTGTAATTACAAAACCTCAACAGGCAAATGGAGATCAATGGCTGACTGAGAGGCGGGCGGGCGCAGGCCACCAGGGGAAAAACACAAACTCAGCTTCCTTGAAAAACACAAACTCAGCTCCCTCGAAAAACACAATGTACACAACATAGAACATCACAACAAAGCATTCCTGTCCAAATCGAGATTTAGTTGGCAGAAAAACGTACGAAACAGCTAGAGATTCTACCACTGCATGATACATGATACAGCTAGAGATTCTACCACTGCACAGGCCTGGAATTCAGAGCGTTAACTCTCATTGTGGTGCATTATGCTTTTCTATATTTATTGGTATCCTTTATGGTTTTTTGGATTATTTGTATTTATGGGATGTGCGTGTATAAAGGCTGATATATACAGCATTTGAGGTACTTCACACTCCCACCTACACAAAACTGAATTAGCTAAACTAAATCAAATTAGACAGGCAGTATGAACTGTGTGTTTATATTACCCAAACGAATAGTGAGCTACATATCTTAGAATTAGAATTTTCACTCAAGTTATGCTTAAAAAGAATAATACAGTATTCAGTAATAAGGAAATACATTTAAAAAGGGATTTCACATTTTTTAAATATAACACTGCATATCTTGACAATCAATTCTTGAATGGCCATTAAAAAATTTAATTACAAAATAAAATAAAAATTGCTTCAAAGAACAGTCTGATGCATGTGTTCTTCAGACTTTGATCAGAATTTTCAGTGATGTGGGACTCTCTCATTCCAGAGTGCTGGCCCAGTGATATGGGAATCTGAAATGAATATAACATTCACACTCTGAATGAGACATACATCCTGTACCCAGGATAGTGCCTGTAGCTAAAGATGTAGGTGTGGATGTGGATATAATTGTCTGTGGATATAGATGTAGACATAGATGTAGATATAAATGTGTATGTGGATGTAGTGTTCATTAGAGGGCTCTGCACTACCCTGTCTACACTCTGCACTACCCTGTCTACACTCTGCACTACCCTGTCCCACAGGGATTGCACTGCCTAGGTGAGTATGGCCGAATCCACAGTTAAGAATAAGCGACTACTTAGTAGTGAAATAAAAAAAAAAGCTTTCCAGAAGCTTTCCATTAACCCTAAAATTAACCCTAACCCTAACCTTTCACTGGTGTTCTCATTCAAAATATCTGTTATGCAGATACTCATCTGAAAAGCTACGTATTATGCATACTGAAGTACTCAAGATTGCATGGTATCAGTTATTTGTAATTATAATAAGGCCATAATCTGAATGTGGTCATACATTTTTCATGCTTCTCATTGGTTTTTTCGCATTGATTTCCTGCTGCACATTGATCTGGAAGTCGTGTGCTGTTAAATCTGATCTCATATCGGACCCCAGAGTTCACACACAGGTGCCCTGTGATGGCAGATCAGTGCTACTAAAGCTTAAAATCTTATTACTGAAGACAGAGGTGACCCTGGCCTAAAATATCCGGATACAGATCACATTTAAATGCAGTGTAAACAGGGGCCACATTTTAATGAATCAAGTGTCAACACACCTGGAGTTCGATCGCCAGCAGCAAGGATGGCCTTTAAATGTATTTAATTTGTCCAGACAATAGTTCATGTCAGCCAGGAATGTAGCAGTGTAACAGTGTAACAGGTGCAGAACGTTACGACCAGGATGACGGAGATGACACCAAACCTGTTCAAAGGTTCAGTTTGTAATGAAATCAATGAAAGTACAACTTTCTCACTATCAGAGGGAGAGACTGAGGAAAGAGAGACTGAGGAAAGAGAGACAACGAAGCACTGACATGTTTTCACTTTCTTCCTCTTGCCTTCATCTTTATCACAGGTACAACTGAGGAAAAATGCTTGTAGCAATTTGAAATCTTCAGGTTAGTCTGTGGAACACTGACACTAACCCTAACCCTAGTGACGTAACTGACAGAGTGATATAACTGTCTCAGTAGGCAGTACATAATAAGCAGTACTAAACTCATAGATAATAAGCAGTACTAAACTCATAGAAATATTCTTGGCAATAAAGGAGATCAATCGAGGTGCCACAGCTCCTGATCTTTTAATGGATTGGATAGAAGTCAAGAAGAGATGCTTTAACTGCAGGGAATCGAGCTTCACAGCCTCTCACCATCCTGCAGGGTTACAAAAACAAAGACAAGTGTAGCACGCACTCAACACATTACCCTCAACACAGACACGTCTCATCACCCACTCAACACATCACCCTCAACACATACACGTCTCATCACCCACTCAACACATTACCCTCAACACAGACATGTCTGAGGGAAATGGTTAAATTAGGGTAACAGTGTTACTGAGCTTTTGAACTTTGAACACTGGCATATAGAGAAAACCCTGGCAGTGAATATATTAAGTAACATTTATCTGAATGTTTAATCTGTTGCATAACGGGTAGAAAATCAAAGAAGAAAATCGAGGTTATCACCTTCTGATCTGAGAGGCATTTGCAATCAAACTTGTAAATGCATTTTGACCCAAGTTGATGCAAATAAAACTAATAAGTGAAGATTCCAGACTGAAGTCTGGAAGTGTGTGAAAATGTTACAGTAACATAAAGTACTGGACTGGAGCTGTGTTACAGTAACATAAAGTACTGGACTGGAGTTGAATAATGCTCTGCAATGATTGGCAGACCCAAATATAAATGTGTAGCACATCACAAAGCATTTATACATTAAGAATAAAGCATACAGCAATTCATATTTATAACATTTTTCAGGAAAAACTTTTCTTTTTAAGGTTTTAAGATGATCAGTCTCAAAAGTATAATGTGAATCTGAAAATAAAAGTAACTTTCATATATATAAGCATATTTCTACAGCTTCTGCTGAATGAAAGACTTTAGATTGAGTATTTAAAAAGATATAAAACAAAGTCACAAAACTATATTTCCTAGGACGTATGTCATCGAGACATATTATAGGATATGTGATGTCATCAGTCTCCAGAAGCATATAAAGTGCTTTTACAATTTTTTTTTTTACAAATAATATATAGAAGCTTCTGACTGAATGTTCCACAGCCTTGTCAAATCATGGCTGCCTTGTAACTTTAAAGTTAAAACTTTAAAGACCTGGACCTGGTTTATAATATACCTAGAACTATTTTAGAGCTTTAGCAGCAAACTATAAAATTTTGTACTTAATTCTAAAATAAATTGGTAACCAGTGATGTATTACATACTCCCTCTTTTTAGAAGCAATAAATATTCATGCAGCACCATTTTGCACAACAGCAGATGTGAAGGGGACCAGCTCACTCCAATATATTATGAGTTTTGATAATCAACTCATGAAGAAAAAAACCTAACTTTTTTGAGATCATGATTGGAACGAAATTATTTAATATTATGAATATCCCTCAGATGGCAAAATATATCCTTTTGACCACTGCTAATATCTATTTATTGAATTTAATTTCAAGAATTATTTCTAGTGACATTTAGCCACAGTTGAGAGAGGATCCAGATTCACCTTGGGACATTTAAAACAACCTGACTTATTCTCATTTAGCTGCAAGAAATTATCAGCCATTAAAATTTTAATGTCCTTGAAACACTCATTCAAGCTCTTCAAAGAAAGGGAATCGCCAGGCCCCAAAGCAACATTTGGCTGAATGTTGTCAGTGTAACAATGACAACAATCACCAACTTTAACTGAGAAGGAAGTATTCCTGAGATATGAGGTAAACCATTTAATAGCTGCACAGTATTCCAGATGCTGAATGAGCAAGGCCTGGTCCACAGTCTTCCAGATGCTGAATGAGCAAGGCCTGGTCCACAGTCTTCCAGATGCTGAATTAGCAAAGGCCTGGTCCACAAGGGTTAAATTCAGTTAACCAAGCACAGCCTGACCTCCTCAGACGACATTAGTCAAGACTGCAGATTCACTGCTTTAAACAGTTCTATAACCAGACTGGAACATTTCCTAAATATGATTAGTGTTTACACATAATACCAGTTTACACAATACCATCTTAAATACTTATACATGATATCAAATAATTCAAAGAATGGAAAGTTATGGTACATGTCTCACATAAAATCATTCAGAAGCAGAGGATACATTTTTAAAATGATAAAATTTTAGCCCAGATCATCTCAGTTTTATCTCTCCAAACTGTAAACATTCCTCACATATTCAAGAATTAGCTATATAAAAATTTTATAACATTTAATAACATTTAATAAGGCTTTAGGTATATTTTTGTGAAATAATGTTAGAGAAGTACTTGGTTTTTGATAACACCGTAGCATCTTGAAAGGTAAGCAACATTTTTAAATCTCTTGTTCACCCTGTGTTGCACATTTCAGGCATCATAAATTTGCTGCTTCAATATTCTGCAAAGTAACCAGATTTTTAAACTTGGACTGGTTACTTGACTACATTTATATTTATATCTTATGTACTGTGTATCTTTCATCTTGTTAGTGACCTATAACTGTCTTGTGATCAGATGTGTATTTTTCCCCTATGTGAATAAAGACAGAGCATTTTATACCATGAGTGTCTGACCCAGTTCTGTAGTGTTACAGCTGCTAATAAGGAGAAGAGGTGATGCCAAGGTAGAGGAAACTACCATGTGTTGGTATCTGAACATTGTGGTTGTAAAGCAGACAATCTCTCTGGTTTGGTGGGCATTAGTGTACTGCCCTCAGCAGTACTATCAACATTAGTGTACTATCATACGTAATGTCCTACAATCAGTAGTACAATAACTAGTGTACTATCAGCAGTACTATCATCATTAATGTACCATCATCAGCAGTACTATCAACATTAGTGTACTATCATCAGCAGTGCTATCATCCTTTATGTACCATCATTAGTACTATCGCCAATACAGTGTGTTATTGCTGTGTGTGATGCAGCTAGTACCACCCCACTGCTGTGTTTGTGTCAGTGCTGTTAAAAATGTTCCACCAGTCAAATAAACCAGTTAACAGTGGTCATGTAATGCCTACACACCTTTATACTCACATTTATACACACACCTGCCTACACAAACCTTCCTACAATCTTGTATCCTGAAGCAGAAGCAAATGCAGGTATTTCACTAGGAAAAATAAGCAGTTTATTGAATTTCAATGTGCTTCCAGATTCATTACACAAATGCATTACTTTGGGGTGAACTTGTACAAGTAAAAAACAAATTTCTCTGCATGTCGTGCTCCAGTGTTCTGTTAAAGATCATGTCAAGTTTGTGCATGTCCAACAGTTTTGGACCTATTGATCCAGCAGGGTTGTATGTGTTCCACAGCACTTTGTGTGTCTCGAAGGATTGTGTGTCCCCCACAGGACTGTGTCCCCCACAGGACTGTGTGTCTCGAAGGATTGTGTGTGTCCCACAGGACTGTGTCTCTCGAAGGATTGTGTGTGTCCCACAGGACTGTGTGTGTCTCGAAGGACTGTGTGTGTCCCACAGGACTGTGTGTTCCTGGCTACCCAGCCCTGCTCTGCAGAACATCAGTGTGATCGACACTCCAGGGGTCCCTGTGTGGAAAGTAGCATATGTTTAGAACCACGGACATGAAACACACACATCTGCACTGTATACATGAAACACACAAATATCTAACTATTTATATAAGTATTAGGGTTTATAAAACAGGATGATTACTGCATCCTGCAATTTGCTACACAGCCAAAGGAAATAAGAAATCTGAAGACCCAGTAACTCAAAATCAACTTATAGCAGGAAAATTGGTGTTAGGTTGGTGGTACATTGGTGTTATTTTGGTGTTAGCTTGGTGTTAACTTGGTGGTACTTTGGTGTTAGCTTGCAAAGCATCTGAACAGAATAATCAGTGGATCTAAACAAAATGACTGTAGAAATACTGATAGTGGTTTCTGCTCTGTCATTTTTTTCTCTTCTGTTTTTTCTTTCTATTCTGTATTTTTTGTGAAGATATTTCCTAATGGTTAGGGTTGGGTTAACTGATGGTAATCCTCTATTACCTTTTTATTGACTACAGAAGAAGTGAATGCAGTGGAGCAGCAGGTTGTTGGTGAAGTTCCTCCTGGAGAGGGTTAGGGTGCACTGAAGCCTCTCTCGCTCACTCGCTCTCTCTCTCGTTCTGGCGTTTCTCCTTGCTCTGGCTGGAGACGCTGATTGTGGGCGGGTCATGAGAAAGGCATCTCCCATCTCTGCGTGTGGGCCGACGGCTCACAGGGGCTGATCACCAGGATCCTGCTGCTCTGCAGGCCATCCAGAGCCATTTCACTGTCGAGGCAGAAGCGTGAGACCTGGTGCTCCAGATGGGTTCCTGATTTTTGCCAGCGCTGAGGAAAAAATGCAAACGAGAGCCAAACACAGACACAAACAAGTAAACATGAGATCAACACTCAGAGAACATACCTGGATCACATACTCCCTAACCCTACATAACCCTAAAACCCTGACCTCCTCCCTCATAGAACGATAGAATGGTTTTCTCCACACATCCAACTCCAGTTGAAACTATTACACCCATGCAAAAATTGTACCATTGTATCATTTGGAAATGCGCTACTGGCCACTGTTTCCAGCAGCTCACAGGAGGAAAAGCTTCTCCTCTGAGACCTGTCTAATTCTGTGGCTGTCTGGCCACAGATGCTGTGTCAGGAGGTCCTGCCGGGACCCATCTCACATGCAGGTAAGGGAGGCTTGATTTACGGCCTGTCAGAGAACCTGCGAGACATGGTTACCTGTTTGCCATCGCTGATGTTGCAGGGCATAAGCAGAATCTGGGAGGCAGGAAAGGTGGTGGAGACCGACAGGCAGAGCTGCTGCTGGCGAATCTGCTGGCCGTGTGTGTAGATCCACTCCTGCAGAGCACAGGGAACCTCAGGGAGGCATGAGTTCATCCAGGGGTTTCAAATATGACAGAACTAATAGAGATATGTATTATTTTGAAGAACACTACACAACGGAGACAATTCTTTCATTCACTGACAATTTCTGTCTCTGTCATTTATGTCACTGAAAAATCAGCAAAATGTGCAATTTTATTATTATGATTATTTTACTGATAATAAACTGATGATAATTTGTTCTTTTAAGCAATTAAAAAATATCTCTTTCCATTTGCTTTTAGTCTGTTATTGGTGTACATTAAACATTTAACTTGCTTCACAAGAACCTTACTAACTAACCCTACCCCTACTATCTAACCCTAACCTAACCCTACTATCTAACCTAAGGTAACCCTAACCCCTACTATCTAACCCTAACCTAACCCTACTATCTGACCTAGGGTAACCCTAACCCCTACTATCTAACCCTAATCCTAACCCTACTATCTAAATCTAATCCTAATAGCTAACCCTAGCCTAACCCTATTAGCTAACCCTAATCCTAATAGCTAACCCTAGCCTTACCCTAATTCTAACTCTAATCCTAACCCTACTAGCTAACTCTAACCCTAATCCTAACCCTACTACCTAACCCTAATCCTAACTCTAACCCTAATCCTAACCCTACTACCTAACCCTAATCCTAACTCTAACCCTAACCCTAATCCTAACCCTACTATCTGACCCTAACCCTACTATTTAGACAAACTGAGCTATTGCTCTGGTGTCTGAATTTCTTTAAAGTACCTGATTATAATGCATGAGTTGAAACCACTTCCACCTGAGTAGCAACTAACTGCCTCTGTGTTGATTATAGTTTAACATAAATCTGGAAAGCTGCATTACGTTTGGGAAGCACCTTGATGTATTTCACACACTGTAAAAATAATTTGCTTTACATTAAAAGCAAGCAACTTTACATGTTACATTTCTTTTAATTTACTAAATGAGGTTCAATAAATCCAAACATTAAGGCTGCCAGGTTAGTTATGTAAACAAAATTAAACAAAGATTGTTGTTGCTGTTTACATATACCAAGTCCCAGGCAGCACATGTAAGCTTTTGGGAAGCTGAGTGTAAAGCTGACCTGTAGATCAGACCTGTAAGGATGTGTTATTTCTACAAAGCATAAATGTTAACCTCTCTGTTCTCCAAGAGAACTAACAAACCCCTGAGAAACACTGAGTGAATGTTTAGTCTGTCTTACTGCTTTCTGAAGTAACGTTTGGGGGCCACTTGCCTCTGGTAGTAATAAGATGTTGATGTGTTTTTGCATGTAGCATTGAATGACAGTTTGTTATCTGTCAGACTAACAAATACGATCACATGAGAACCACAATGAATTACTGAAATTACTAATTTAGACAAGGGCCCACAGTAATATGTAATTAAGCTGATAATAAGATGAGACGAGTAGAGTTAATGTAAGAGTTAATATTGAATGTGCAGGACGCTGTGTCTACAGGTCAGCAGTGGTGTCGTTTGATCTGCAGGTGGAGAGAAGCTGCAGTAGATCAAAGAATACAGAGGGCATCTCTCTCTTTAATGTAATTACACCACAGCATAAAAATGTGACCTGAATTAAATTACATTACCCTGCCATAAAAAGGGAAGCTTTTACGTTGCTCCTGGCTGCACAGAGGATAAAGTAATCTAGCATGACTCCCTGTCAGAGTGTGAACAGCCTAACAGTGTTAGATGCTACAGTGTTAGATGTTGGAAACATTCTTGGGGAGCAAGAATACATTACTTTTACTATGCTTGTCTTACTAGTGCTGATAATAAAATACTGAACTCTTGTGTTGAAGATAGAAAACATGGCATTTTAGTCCCCAGATTCATGTAACAGTTTTCAGATTTCAGTGCTGAATACAAATGACCAAATTCCTGTCAGTAAAAGTGCTAATAACCTGTGCATATTAACCACAAATTGGTTTTCCACAGTGAGAAGAGTAAAATATCCACCAATTAATTGAGAAACAGAAATGGTGACACTTTTTTTTTAGTAAAACAAGGCATATTTAAAACTAGAGGGGTGTGTACATGATGAGCTGTATACATTATGAGAATGTTTGTCATAATTGTTTTCCCTCAATATCAATCAATTTCATTGTTGACGAGATGATCGCATTGTGACAAAGGTCTCAGCTGGGCCTCCCAAATCTCTTATGTGCACAGCAGTACAGCATCTGACTCATGTGGAACATGGTAGTCCTTCTCTAGTTGAAGGGGGAAATGACGGCTGAGGATTAAGAATTTATTAATTGGCATCACCAGGTCAGTGTATCCTAATGTTTTCTGTTCCCTGTCCACAGGCAGGGGACATAAATAACAGCTGTGTTAGCTGGTGAGAGAGACAAGGTTCTCCATGAGCTCTGAACATTACTGGACCTGGAACCATTAAAGACATAAGACATTAAAACTGGGTCTGGAACCCTAAACACAGTAAAACTGGGCCTTGAACCCTAAACAGCTCATCACTCTGTACTGCTCTGTACGCACCTTCCTATGAGTACGTTTAATGCTACACAAGCTTAATCGCTGAATTGTGATGGGCAATACAAGTGGTACCCCTCCCCCGACCCCAAACATTCATTCTTTGCTGAGAAGCCCTATTTATAGTTAATGAGCACTAAGCCATGTTGCTAGGTAACAAACCTCCTCAGAGGTTTGGTAGCGGTACCTGGCTCAGAGCAGGGACGTCCTTGGTTCTGATGCAGGGGGCCAGTGCAAGGACTGGGAGGTTCTGTGCCTCGACCTGCCGAGCCTCCAGGCAGTTCTGCCTTTGCCGTATCACTCCAGACTTTCCGTCAGAATCATCCGGAACTCTAGAATAAGGATGAGATTTGATTGATATACTACCAAAGTCCTTCCACCATGACCATGTGGAATTGCACACGTGCTAACCCTAACCCTAGCCACATGTGTGAACTAACCATAACCATAGGTGCACAATGTGAACTAACTCTAGCTGCACATATGTAGTGTGTTATAAGGTTCAGTGTTCTGTTGACTAAAACTTGCTGGTAATAAGATTTATGTTAATGGATATTGCTGGATTAGGGTTAGAGTTAGGGCACAGCTGATCAGACCTAGCAGAACACGCAGAGAGAAATAAAATACGGTGTAAGTAATAGAGGATCTGGCAAGATGTATAAAACGACTCATTTATTCACAAAAGAGATGAAGTAACACACTCAAATGTATAAGTGCACAAATACACTTTAATAAATTTAATAAAAATAAATTCCTAATCTTTGTTTAGTTTTTATTGTTGTGATAGAATGCGCTCAAGGCTTGTGTTACTGCATAATCTGTTACGTTGGAGAACAACAGATGCACCCAGATCAACAAAAGCACCCAGATCAACAGCTGAAAAGAGTTTCATTCAAAGATAAGCCAAAGATTCATCATCCAGCAAAGTAAAGACGTGTGAGTGACCCCACAAAATCCTCCCCTGCTGTTCACACCCACACAGTGAGACACACTCACTCACCTGAGCTCTGGATAGACGTTGTCCAGATACCATTTAAACGACTTACACTTGAGATTCTTCCTGAGCTCCTGCCTGCCACCAACACTGATCAAAGAGGACGAGAAAGAACAGAACAAGGGAACAATCATCTGCATAATGACTTCCCTTATCACAACACACTCGTGGATGTCTGCAGTGACTCACTCTCCGTAAGACTTTCCTCTCGCTACTGGTCGAGCTGAGTAGTAGAAGAGACTGAACTCATCCATCCAGACCTCAGCAGTGCGCCTGGTGTTCCTGAAAGTAGAAGAATTGATGCAGTGCTGGACCACACAGAGGCCCTGACCTCCTGACCCTTCCCACTAAACACCTAATGTCCTAACATTGACCTTCAGACTGGAGGCCATTCTGCCCTGCTCCCAGGAAACACCTGTGTTCCAAATCACAGTTTTGTGATGAATGTGTGTTACAGTGTGTAGCACTACGCCACTAAACATCTCTACAGATTCAAAAAATGTTCTGCACTTTTCCCTAATATTTCAAAAGTTACATGCTGAGCTGTTTTTCTTCAAGGGCAAAACACAATAAAAGATAACAAATTCTAGTGCACTTCTGCCAGCAAGAGGAGGCTGGTCTGTGATATAAATCTGTGGTAAAAAAGTCAGCAAAGAGCAGCAAAAATAATTTCACTCCAGTGAAAATGACACTTCGGAGCAAATGTAACATATTCACAACCACTCCAGCAGAAATCATAAGTGCTGTTCTATTTGTGTTGTGTTCTGGATTTCATCTTGTTGCAGAAACATCCTTTTGGTATTTACGAATGCAGTTGTTTATGTGGATGAGAAGTCAAAAATAGGGCAAACTACACAGAACTAAGCAAATCCTGTTTGTAAATATTCTTGTCTTAAACATCAACTTAACAAATTGCTTGAAGCCAACACATTTCAGAGTTTTACAGGCAATCACATTCACTACTATGAACAGAACATTCACTACTGACTATGAACTTTCTCAAGAGTCCTAATGGATGGTGTAGAGCAACATGTCTGAGTCCTCCTCAGTTAATAATACTGCCTGAAGTCTTAGTCCTTACTGGATATGTTCTACAAACATCACAAGTTGCTCATGCTGGTCTTTTATCTCCAGTAGAAAACAGCCAAACTAATGCAATGTGCTTGTGAATGATGACACTCAACTTATAATATGTATGAGAGGCCTTGATACACAAGATTTAATAAGTAATTTGTAAACATATGAAAGGAGCATTTTTAAAGTGATTTCTGATGTGGGTGTGTGAGAACGGCTCTTACTTGATATACGTGTTGGCATTGCCCTCAGGGAAGATGTATGGATGCTTCTTACGAAAGACATGGCCGACTCTGCTACAGGGGACGATCACCATACTTCCCCCACACATCCACACTCGAAAAGAGATCTCTGCAAGGATGTAGACACACATCTTTATATCGTCAGTGTGCTTTTGAGAGCAAAGTTAGTGTTATTCACTGTCAAAGTGTGGAAAAATTCAAGATTAAAGCCAATTACAGAAGACTACTGATATATAAATAAAACTGATTTGATTTTATGTGTATTAACGTTCTTCTTGTGTGTAGTAACATTCTTCTCGTGTGCAGTAACGTTCTTCTCATTCTTCTCGTGTGCAGTAACGTTCTTCTTGTATGTAGTAACGTTCTTCTCATTCTTCTCGTGCGTAGTAACATTCTTCTCGTGTGTAGTAACGTTCTTCTCATTCTTCTCGTGTGTAGTAACGTTCTTCTCGGGTGTAGTAACATTCTTGTATGTAGTAACGTTCTTCTCTTGTGTGATAACGTTCTTCTCATTCTTCTCGTGTGTAGTAACATTCTTCTTGTGTGTAGTAACATTCTTCTCATGCATAGTAACATTTGTTGTAAAAAGCGCTATATAAATTTGACTTTGACTTCTTCTCGTGTGTAGTAACTACACTCAGCCACTCACCAAAGTTCTCTCCTCCCCAGATGTCCATGGCTGTGTCGTACTTGCCCAGGTGGTTGAACCAGGATCTGTTCATCACAAAGAGCCCTCCAGCAATAACAGGCGTCCTGGGAGATTTAAAGATATAATTAGGTTACACAAGATAGTGTGATAATAAAAAGGGTCATATAACATAAAAACTATATGTTGGACTAAAATGCTCTTTTTATGGTGTTTACAGTACAAGCTTTAACTGATCTGGAGAAATGAGCACAAGCCTTCTCAGATATATTAATGTAGGACCCTCAGCTAATATGAATAAAACAAGCTTGACAAAATGATGATAATCATTAAATGTACATTTTTATTAAAACAATAACATTTTATTCACATCCCTATATTTAGTATTTTCTAGGGCCCCTATTAGCCAAGGTAACAGCGCTGAATCTTTTCTAATGTTTGCTGAGGCAGGAGCACACGGAACAATGGATCTGAGATAGTTCCCTAACCCGTACCCCTAACCCTAGTTTAGGGTTAATCCTTAACCCTAACCTTAGTTCAGGATTAACCCCTAGGCTTGAACTTGTCATGGCAAAAGCCTGTTTCCATGATGATGTCACTTGTGTTTGGATTTGGTAATGTGTATTAGATGTGAGGCAGGACCCAGCTACGACCCAGTGCTCTTTCTAGGTAAAACCCATCTTGAGTTCTTGAGCATAATTTTACTTTACTAAATGGTTAGTTTATGCTTTGATTTAAATTTGAAAGATCCAGGGAACATATTATGGCCTATGAATACTGTTCCAAAGTCAGTCCTTTAGTAAATCTTATGCAAGTTTTACACTTTGTCAGGAAGATAAAACCCCTCCCACACACTCTGTGTTCTGCTTTCTCATCCTCTTTGAGTTTGAACAGACCTGCTACTGAGCCATAGCTACACTGTGCCTTGGGAATGGGATTATGTATAGAGTTAATGTATAGGGGTCAATGAATAGGGTTAATGTATAGGGGTTAATGTATAGGGGGTTATGTATAGGGTTTATATAAAGGGGTTAATGTATAGGGCTAATGTATAGGGGGTTATGTATAGGGCTAATGTATAGGGGGTTATGTATAGGGTTTATATAAAGGGGTTAATGTATAGGTTTAATGTATAAGGTTAATGTATAGGGTTTATGCAGGGTTTATGTATAGGGATTTATGAATAGGGTTCATGCATAGGGGTTTATGTAGGGGGTTTATGATGAATAGGGTTTATGTATAGGGTTTATGTATAAGGGTAGCCTAGTTGACAGTAGGCTGTCTATCAAACATGCTCATTGGAATACTAGGAACATGCCCACTCATTAAACATGCTCATTGAAATACCAGGACCACTCCCACTCATTAAACATGTATATTGGAATATTAGGACCATGCCCACTCATCAGTCAGGACTGATGAGGTAAGCTATTTGGGTTTGGAGAATATTTATTATTTTGCTGATCTGTTTAAAATGAAAATACGAAGACTTCAGTGTAGCATCATGCAAGCATTTTTAAAACTTGATATGTTCCTTGGGTCTTCAGTTTTAGAGATGGTAGATGAAAGTGTAAGAGGATCCACTGTGAAGCAAACACTGACAGCACACACACTGACAGCACACACACGCTCTAAACCCTCTCGCTTCCTGTGACTGTGTGCTCTCGATGGATTCTTTGCTTCCCATCCTTCACATTCCATATCAGATTTACTCACATTACATCGTTTGGTCTAAACCCCAAAGTGTGGAAAATGGGGAAAAAAAAGCCATAGAGACTTTAATCTGAGCTCTCATGATGGTTCATTATTTTAGCACAGTAAAAATCTGCCACAACAATCAGCAGTTCTGAAGATGCTGGACTGTCTAAGACTCTCTCTCTCACTCCAGAGACACCTGAAAGCTTTTCCCAGGGCTCCACCCACTCAGTGTTGTTCCCCTCCAGCCTGAGTATGTTTATAAAAGGAGGTTCAGAGAGAAGAATCAGAATACGCCCTGCCTCCAGGTGAAGGTGCCCAGCTGCTGGGCTTTTGTCTGTAGCGTAAGGCTGATTGAGCCTGTAGCTGATGCTAAATGTGTCTGTAGGGTGATGCTGATTGTGTCTGGAGAGTGATGCTGATTGTGTCTGTAGCTGATGCTAAATGGTGCAAATGTAAATCCACAAAACTGAAACAAAACCTAACATGGAAACGCAAGACAGAATATTGTACTGCATGGTGACACCAGTGCACCTGCTCTAGGGGCCTAACATGGACTATTATAGGAGCTATAAACTGGTTGTTGGACAGAGTAAATGCTGGCAACCACTCACATCACCCAGACTTGGCAGAAGACTTTGTGAAACCCTTTTTTGTCTCTGGCACCAACTGTCTTCATCCTCTCTCACAGTCTCTCACTCGCACACACCTGACCATCAGATGGCTCTATACCTGTGTGGCAGGGTTACTGAGAAGGCAAGGCTGTCTCTGGTGCTTCACCAAGGGCATAGCAAAGCTGGTCTCTAAAGGATGGGTTAGACCCACAGCCACGTGCTGCACCAGCACTTCCCCACAGCCAAGTACTGCCCCATAGGCTGCCTAACTGAATCATTAATAGCCATCATTACAACAGAAAGAGGAGAAAAGGGAAGCACAAAGGAAGTGTGGGAGCTGGATCAAACCCTGATCTG
>JAOXYF010000018.1:28561748-28572437 GCA_028565775.1 Sternarchorhynchus goeldii
CCAACAAAGTGACAAAATGCAAAAAGCAGACACTGTCACCCCGACACATGCAGCAGACACTGTCACCCCGACACATGTAGCTGATCCATCCGGGACTGGACCGCTACTGTCTCACTGGGAAGCAGATGAAAACATAATGTGAAAGAAACTAACAGTTCAAACTGATTTATCAATTTGATTGATTGATTGACATGCCTTTTTTGTAAGAACCTCAATATCTTAGTCTCTTAAAGCCTGGTATAATATTCCAGAAGATTACTTGGAAAAAGGACAGTCTCACCAAAAGAGCTCAAGATATGCTTACTACCAAGTTTTTTCTTTTTTTTGTGTGTGTACATATTTCCTGTATTTTCTGTTTGTATCTTAATAGACAGAGAAATAATTCTATATAGTCATTATTCCATTGTTAAAACAACAAATCTAACAGTGACCCAAGACTTCTGCATAGTACTGTATGTTCAGTAAGAAATACAAAGCCCAGATTTTATTTTATATGTTATTCTATACTTTATTCTATACTTCAGAAATATGCAAAATAACTTGCTTCATGCACCCTGCAGCAGAAGAGCCTCCCAGACTCGACAGGAAACTGAGATGCTTTGAGCTGGAAGGGAAACTGCAGCCAGACTATCTGACCTCCGAGATGCTAGCAGGGACAGTTTACGAATCCAGAGATCAGACCAAAACAACTACACCAAATATCCCTAACCCAAACACTAACCCCATCTCTAACCCTAATCTTAACCATAACCCTGTCTGGCATACAATTACAAACTCCAATGTCAACTGATGCGATTCTGATTAGGATAATATTACAAACACTGATTAATTACTTAATGAAGTTTTTCAAATACACTAACCTACCAGATGGGATTACAGAGTAATTGCTATACAGTTCATAAGGCTTATTGACTCCTTGTCATATTTCAGTCATCACTGATGTGTGGGACATATTTCCTCAAGGGATGAGAGAAATGACATTACAGCAATGTCTGGAAGCAGACAATGAGAGCTTGAGGCAAACAGCACAAGGACATAATCTGTGAGCAGCTGAACATTACTGCCAAACGAGCTCTGAACTCATTTCATGCCAGTGAATTGAGTAAAACCCAATGCATCCTGAGCATGTCTCCCATGTGAGCGTTATCACACATGGCGTGTACGTATTTTTGGCCATTTACGTGAAATGGAAAATAAAAGATTTGTCTTTATTTAGTATAATTGTGTTTGTCATAAACATGCAAACTTTTCAAGGCCTCCA
Source organism: Sternarchorhynchus goeldii (assembly GCA_028565775.1). NCBI lineage: Eukaryota > Metazoa > Chordata > Actinopteri > Gymnotiformes > Apteronotidae > Sternarchorhynchus > Sternarchorhynchus goeldii. The sequence goes on from JAOXYF010000018.1 coordinate 28,563,010, forward strand.
CCGAGCTGAACAGGTTTGTCACCTCTAAGCATGAATGAGCATCAGATTAGATTGAAGCATTGCTAAGGATAGAGTCTTAATGGGATAAATCTGTAAACAAATATCTATGCAATTGTACTGTGTCTTTTAGACAGCCAGCTACAGTAAACATCTATAGTAAACATAACTAAAGTTTGCTGCACAGTTAATTAAAGTAAAAGGTACCACATTGTAAATATCCAGCAATTACCAGCAATTCTGCCACCAGTCTTCCTGTAATCACCCTACAATTAGCACACTGCTACTGTTTAAATGCTACTGCAATCATTTTTATCTCATTATCATGTTAATATAATTTAACAGCAATATTTAAGTGTGCAGCACAATAGTGTAAACATTATTTTTATGTGTGTTCTGTTCATAATTAAGCACTGATTATGGCTGCACTGATTAAGTACTGAATGGCTGCAGTGTGTTCAGTAATAGCAGATACACTGTAAGGTTTCTTTACAGTATGAAATTGTTCAGAAATTGTACAGTATGTTACAGCAAATGATGGCCATTTAATAGTGAATGTACACTAGTGAATGTGTGGCATGTAAAACATAAGAAGACAGTTACCTAGATTCATGTGTGAGAGACGACCCAAACCCTTAAACACCCTTAAACACACCCCCAGGTACCTCACAGCCAATACAGGTAAACAAGAAGCAAGATAAATGAAGGTACACACAGGGCCTACCTGGAATGCCGGGTGTCTTTAAGGGCTCTGTTACTGGGGACCCTCTCACTCTCCCTCTGATTAAAAGCATACAGACTGTAGGGATCTTGGCCAGGCTTCCACCTGTGAGCACTGAGGTAGCTCTTTTCTTCAAACTCTTCCAGGAGGTCTTCCCATTCTGTGTCAGAGATCTGAAATAAACCAATGAAGCAGTAATGGAGTCCACTGAGCATACTGCTAGGTTATGATGCTTCTCCAACCCAGATTATGTTCTCTAACCCTAATCCTAACTCTAGGTTATGATGCTTCTCCAAGCCAGATTATGTTCTCTAACCCTAATCTTAACCCTAGGTTATGATGCTCCTCCAAGACAGATTATGTTCTCTAATCCAAATACTAACCTAGATTTTTAAAACTATGAAGTACACACCTAAAGTTGCTGTGGACACATCGATCAGGCTTCCTGCAATATAATGTTACAAAACATCTCCATCCATGATGCCTGTTATTGAAATACATCTCTTTACCTTTCAACATTCTGGTTAATTCATGTGAGTGAAAATATTACTTTGGCCATCTGTATTTTTTCAGATACTCAAAAACAATCAACATGCAAATTTATGGAGGGTATGTCATAATCATACGAATAATAATTAATGAGAACCATCTTCACTAAAATGGCTGATGTTATTATAAAGCAGCCCCATTAGCCCTGTTACAGACCTGTAAATCTGGATTGAACTGTTCCTTTACTGAGACACAAGGCTGCTGTGTGGCCTGACTCCTCCTCCCCAGAGCTCACACTCCCTCCTCACTGCTGTCGGCCTGCTGGGGCAGTCATGGCCTGATGCTTTACAAGGCTACAACAGCGTCTTTACAGCCCATAATGGAGGTGGATAATTGCAGACGTCTGTTTCTTAAGATAGACTGCTAAGCATGACAAAGACTGGGCTTTTACTTCAGCCTGCAGAAACCAGGGAGGAGCACAGAAACACCAGCACTGGGAGGAGGAGCACAGAAACACCAGCACTGGGAGGAGGAGCACAGAAACACCAGCACTGGGGGAGGAGCACAGAATCACCAGCACCAGGAGAAGCACAGAGGACATTTCCATTACAATATGCTGTCATGACTCAGCCGCTCTTTTATTCAAGAAAATAACAAAATGTGTGTATTGTAAAAATATGAAGTTTCAAAATGCAGTGACGGCTTCAGATGTTAACCACTGAGTCATACACTACTTAATTCAAACACACACCATTTATTTCGAATGCTGATGCATTCACATATCATAATGACATTGTAACAGATGTGCAAAGATGAACATAATCTGAACTCTATATTAATCGGAGATTTAACATAATTATTCTTCTCCACTATTAAACTAAATGTTTTCTGACAGATCTGTGTTTTTCACTCAGTTTAAAGAGAACATGCCAACAGAGAAATATGCAACTCAGTAAACTAACTTATCAACAAAGAGAACCTTAATTTTTAAATACATTTGGAAAGGTTTGTTATAACTACACACACATGTATAACTACACACACATGTATTTCCCCAAGATGTGAAAACAGGTCCTGCACATTGTGTGCTTTCACTGTACATTCACACTATGTTCTCTGGTGGAGTCATTAGGTTATTGTGGGTCCCCAGCCACTGGTCAGGGCACTGAGCTCAGTATCATTTGGTGCTGAGTGCTACATGCTGGCTGCTAATGAGGGCAGGATGGAGTGAGAGAGTGGTAACTGGATATTCACTGTCTTGTCAGCTGGTTTCGAACATGTGCGGCCAACCGCTCCTTTTTATAGTTTTACAGCGAGTCATAGCCTGTGGTCTCTGGCAGCAGGGGAAACTGCACAGACAGCAGAAGCAGCTGGTTAACTGTCTGGGAGGGGAGCAGAATATATTGTGGGTTAATCATTATCGCAGTATTAGGCTCTTTGAAAGTGGCAATGTGAGAGACCACAGTACTCCATTCCAACAACAGGGAAACTTCATTCCTTGCACCAGAGTTAAAACATGAAAACATCACAGCACTAGATCAATGGCCTCAGTCGTCAATGATCCTGTTCATCAATAATCCTGTTCACTCATCTGTGTTCTGACAATTTGCTTTTTTGTTTTTGTCACTTGCTGAAATAAAATCGAAATGTTCAAGTCATATTACAATCACCACATACTGCAGGAACTTTTGTTACTTGCAGTTTAAACTTAAAGAAAATGCAGCTTTTAATAGGTTTCAGCCAGTACCACCAGCAGGACTGAGAGACCATAGATCTCACTCTGGGGCAGAGTAGTGCAACAGAGCCGTTCTGAGTATTAAAGCCTGAGTGATCTACACGGCAACGTGAGAATCAAATCCATAGATTATGGCACAACAATGCAGCTTGTGTATATATAACCTACAACATCACATGCACATGCAGCATATTTTCACATCTAATAAGTCAGTTTGATGAATGTGCTGAACATAATAGCTATCCTTCAATATACTATTACACATCGACACAGTCCTGGCCTCTCACAATGTTTTATTCCACCAATAAAAGACATTTCAGACTTGGTTTGCAATGTTGGGGTTTTTGCTATAAACAGAGTGGCAAATAAAACATCCAGCAGGCAGCACTGAAGAGGTGTTTCCTTGATACACGTTTGAAGCTTTGCAGCCAAGTTTGTACATAGTGATCTGAACGTGGTGTAGCTGTGCTGTACATGATGTAGCTGTGCTGTACATGGTGATCTGTACATGGTGCAGCTGTGCTGCACATGATGATCAGTACATGTAGCTGTACTATGCTGTACATGGTGTAGTTGTACTTTAAAATTATTCTGTCCTTTACTAAATAAGTCTCAAAAAGTTTACTGAACAGTGTTGAAATTATTTGTCTCAAAAGCTCAAAGGTTTAGTAGAATAGTATTGTACCTATTATTATTATTATTATTATTGTTACTGTTGTTGTTGTTTTTGTTATGCTATAAGATACACTTGAACACAGACATTTAGATTATTTTGATCTCAGTTTTTGGACTGTATTTTCATAACTGTTCTGCAGCAGCATCCAAGAGCATAATCAGATTTGAGTTTCACTGCCGTCTGAAAGTGAACCTAATCAAAAGAAGCTTTGTACAATACAAACAAACAGATGCAATTTAAAACATTCTAGTAAGGGCCAAATTATCCCAAGGTAACGACCGATTTGGTATTTCTGAGTTCAGTTTCAGTATCATGGCGCAGCACTAAGTGCAGTACAGTAGACAGAAGCGTTTAGTGGTTAAGTTACTCTAAAGTACTGAACCGTTTAGTGGTTAAGTTAGCACAAAGTGATTTTACTCGGCCGGACACTGAACCGGTTCTTAAATGTTCCCTAAATGTTTGAAATGTTTTAGATGCGAAATGTTGATGGATGCTTTGTTTTCTCTTCTATCAAAACGATAACTGTATACAGCTGCACCAGCAATGCCTTTAACAATACATTTAAGCACATTAATAACATTTTGTTCAATCTTTACATGATTTTTACATTCATCGCTGTAAACATTTAACCAAATATCCCTGTCTATAAACAATGTCAATGCCCAGAGTACACTGAAAAAGTCTCTCCGTTGTATATACCAACCAACCAGCTTTCGAGACCAGCTTCAAACATAAGTGTTAAGAATTATTAAGAATTACAGAGGGTGTGAAGTTTACGGCTTTGGCATCCTGATTAATGTTTACTGACAAGCAAATCAAAGTTTAGTTCTATTCCGCAAACATCGGATTAGTTATATGTGAGTTTACAGGTATTTCACTACACAAATAAGTTAAAGCTGAATTGCTATTGAAAATTGTTTTACATTTTCATCTAAGGAGAAACTATCACCAGTAGGACTCCACGCAGTGTCCTGCACAGAAATCAGTGTAATCGAATCCGTCTTCCGAGCAAAGTATTTAAATGAGGCAGTTCTTATATCACGAAACCAGCTCGCGGCCGCTCCGTCACGTCCCTTCTATTATAAAGTGTAATTATCTTACAACGGCGCCCAGCTCGTCTCCTCGCGCCTGTCTCAACTAGCCCGTGCTTCCGCGGTTTGCAGACGCGCCACTCACCTCGTTCTCCTTTGGTTGCTCGCGTCTTTGGTCAGGTAATTTGCGACTGCTCAGAAGAATAAAATATAGTAAAGCAGCTATCCAGAATAACGCTGCCAGAGCCAAAGTCAGCTTTCGGGAAACCCTTTTCATTTTTCATGCGGTTGTTTAAGCTACATCCTCCCCAACAATTTAACACCATAAGCACTCCTCAGTCTCACGCGCGGCAAGCTCAGCACTCGCTTGATGTCCTCGTGAAATATCTAGGAATGGTGAGCAGGCTCTCGTGCGCAGCGCCGACTCCGCGTGAGCAATGTTGGACGTCGTCCAGCTTGATTAAAATCATCCTGTTCCGTTGAGGTACAGACAAAATGTGAATGGGTTTAGCACCACCTACCGCGGAAAGATGTGGTCCTTTTTTGTTATCGCGCTAACTTCCCTCCACCCGTTGGCTGTCCCTCTAGTTCCCTTCTCAACAAAATATAATGATACGCAAAATACTAATTCGTTTTATAATCCAGTTTAGCCTAAATTCAGTTTAGCCAGTTTATCTCATATTCGTCACATATCTCCTTGAAAATATAATGTAGGGTTATGAGCACGAGTCTCACCTTATCACACTCACTTAGTGCCCATCCCACCTACACAGGCAAGAGCAGTCGGTGGCAAACCGAACTGAACGCCGCTATTTCTACAAAGCGTAGAAAGATTAGGCCGCACAATAAGCGTTTTGTAAAGTGAAAACGTAGGATGCATTCAGTTCGCAAATATCTTATGCACATTGCGCAAAACACTGAAATAGTTGCAGGTCTGTGCAAGAATATGTAAGAATATCATTGACTAAACGTGCGCAATCTAATACGTGTTAAGAGGCAATTAATACTCGGTAATACACAAGTAATACTCTTGCGACTATTTGTGTATATTTATATTTAGATTTTAAATGGCTAAATAAAGAATATAAATTTGTCAGTATTTAGCTGATGACCCTATAATTATGGATGCCTACTTATATGTCTACATGTTGACTGTTTATAAAACTAGAAGCTAGAAACAAGGAAGAGAAAGCGCAAATAGTAATCTCTAGTGTCGGTTGCATTAGTATCCAGGACCTACTGTGATTAGGGTTAGGGTATTTACTGTGGTTAAGGTATCTACTGTGGTTAGGGTTAGGGTATTTACTGTGGTTAGGGTTAGGGTATCTACTGTGGTTAGGGTTAGGGTATTTACTGTGGTTAGGGTATCTGCTGTGGTTAGGGTTAGAGTTTCTACTGTGGTTAGGGTATCTAATGGGTTAGGGTACTGGGTTAGGGTTAGTCCTTAGTGTATGTCAAATCACAGTACATTTAAAATTACCCGAGGTTGGACGAGCTGCTTATAGAGCTGCTTATAGAGCCCCTTCCACACAAACACTGGAAATAACAGACTCACGGAAACTCCCTGAATGCTATTCACAGAAGCCTAGGACAAGAAAAAGCTTTATATAGTGCTCTGAGTGTACACTAGTAGACGTTGTGGAGGACAACTCACATAGTCAATGTTTCCACTTAAAAAAGTACTGCAGAGTGTACTGGGCTAAATATACTGTATATACCCCCATTTAGAGGAAAAAAAGATGAACATAATGACACAGTCCCTCTATTTAAGAGATGTCTTATGATACTTATCAGCTTGATCTCAAAGGGTATTGCTGTGTGAGTCTGAACTGCATCTGTGTGAAACTGAATTTATGAGATGTCCGATATGTTTGTTTGTATAGCAATATGTGGTCATGTGGGCAGCAGAGAGTTTGTACCTGTACTCTGATGATGCCTGTACTCTCAGTGGTCTTGTATGACCAGTGTTGCAAAGAAAAAGCAGAATGTGGTATGTGTGCTTGTTTGTGTGTGTGTGTGTGTGTGTGTGGCTGATGAATATAATATGTGGATAAGTAACTGCATACTGTCAGAGGCCTGTGTCATATCCTGTCAGACATTAGAGCGATACATGAGATGTGAGAGAAGAAGATGAAGGATATTGTTACTGAGATGATCCTGTTCTATCAGGCCAGGAGTGAACAGGGAGTGAAATGTAATCCTTAAAACTACTTACCTTGGATTCACTGAATAGGAAAGTGATACTCAAAGATGACATCAGGACATCAGTTTAGGCAAGAACCTCAGTGTGGGTGTTTCTAATATAGATGTCAGTGAAAATGTAAATCTACATTAGAAAAGAGAGAACATGACAGAATATGATAATAACCATGCGCAGGCCCAGTTGATATCCACAGTGAACTGACACTCACTATAATGAAGATAATGAGCTAAGAGCAGAACACAGAAAAATGTGTTTCTCTGTGTTGAAAAGGTCACTGCAAGCACCAAGGAAGAGATATGACAAAGGAAAGATGCAGATTGTGGAGAATAGCAAGAATGACTGTGTTTGTGCAGAGGGGCACACAGGCACCAGGCTTCTTCCTGCTGCTGGTAGGGAAGCATGGAAAGGCGTGAGCAGGGCAACACGTAAGCAGATTCTTTGACTGAAAGATAAGTCTGATCTGCTGAACTGTAATGATGGAGAAGAAAAGTGGACTCAAACAGAATGGATAGACTGTGAAAGAGGGGCCTGTTCAGTTTCTGCCTGTTTTTAAGCATGGACAGATTAACCCTGAATCCTAACTCTAACCCCTAAACCCTAACCCTAGTGCAGTCACATAAAGCAACATTGCTTAACCCTAACCCTAACCCTTGAGTGTGTTCTGTCCCCTGACTACTACCCTAACCTAACTCTAACACTACCCTAACACTACCCTAACCTTAACCTTAACCCTAACTTTAACCCTAACCTTAACCCTAACACTACCCTAACCTTAACCCTAACCTTAACCCTAACCCAGTCACCTAAAGCATCACTGCATATCTCTAATCTGAACCTTCTGGCTTGGTTGGTAATTTACCATGCCTACATGTGCTGAGGTCTATTCATCAGAGATCACTGTGCAGAAAAACACCTTTGTTAAGTAATTGGCAGCAAATAGATTTTACAGGAAGGTCTATTTACTAATTTAAGAAAGATTCACTGTATTATGTACACTGTATTCACATGTCAATTCTACTATTTCCAATGCAGACAAATTGTGTGTTTTTGAAATAAATGAGAAATCACTGCACATATTTAAAGGACGATGTCTGTTTGACATTATGGAATACACTTTGGCTCTGGTTCAAAGACATGGCACTGCAATATATAACGTGTGGGACTGGGTTCAGCCTTCCATGAGGACAATGTTAATTTGTCTTCAAAAGGATTAACTTCACCTCCCATTCGAATCTAGCAGATAGATCAGCAAGTCTCTCCTCCAAGGCTAGTGTCAGGAGAGGCAGCGTGCAATCTCAGGAAAAAACACAGAGTAAGAAATGCCTAAGGAGATGTCATTAATCTCCCTAAACATGAAATAATAAGATGTGCAATCAGCTGTCTGCACTCTCTCTCTCTCTCTCTCTCTCTCTCTCTCTCTCGCTCTAGATAGACGTCTAGAAACCACTTGAGGGATTTGTACTCAAGAATCTCAGAGCAGCTGTCTGCCATGCATACAGATAACAGAGGAGAGTAACATACAGATAATAGAGGAGGAGAAAGAGGAGAGTAACATACAGATAACAGGAGGAGAAATAGGAGAGTAACATACATATTACAGAGGAGGTGAAAGAGGAGAGTAACATACTGATAATAGGAGGAGAAAGGAAAGTAACATACAGATGACAGAAGAGGAGAGCAGCATACAGATAACAGAGGAGAGTAACACATAACAGGAGGAGAAAGAGGAGAGTAACATGCTGATAAGAGAGGAAAGTAACATACAGATAACAGAGGAGGAGAAAGAGGAGAGTAACAGAAGAGCCGCTTGCATAATGGCCTTCACCTCTTATCATAAAGTACTCACACATACACACACTCAGTTCTACATATACACTTGGTTACACAAAACCAAACAAACAAGAAGAGCATTCATAAAATCCGAGGTTACCAGTGATGGTGGTAGGAGATGAGTGAATAAGAGCAGATGGTTGGAGACGAGCGGAAGCCCTCCCTTTAGGAGGAAGGATGGAACGACTGAGAAGCTGAGAACACTTAGCTCCTGTTGGTTTTTCAGTGTGTTACAGTCTCTCTCCCTTCCAGCCTCCCACCATCAACACTGGGACAGTTCAGCACAGCCAGGTACTGCATGGGTGGTGCATCACTGCATCAGTCAGAGTTGTCACTCACTGAAAGCCCAGCCTTACCCCTGCTGGGTGTGTCACACGTTTCATAGGGCGTCTCTTTATCCCATGCTTGGCTGAAATTGCTGGGGTTGACTCTATTGGATATGGGATTACTTGGACGCTTGGATTTAAACAAGTGTATCTCAGGTATTGGTGTATGAACTGCAGTCAGAGATAGCAGAGTCCATTTACTCAGTAGCTCTTCCATGAATTGTAATACAGGAAGAACAGTCAAGAAGGCAGCCAGTTAGTGTTATCACGGTGTTATCATGGTCTTATCACAGTGTTTCACGGTCTTATCACAGTGTTTCACAGTGTTTCACGGTGTTTCACGGTGTTTCACGGTGTTATCACAGTGTTTCACGGTGTTATCACAGTGTTTCACTGAGTTTCACAGTGTTTCACGGTGTT
>JAOXYF010000018.1:28635005-28658079 GCA_028565775.1 Sternarchorhynchus goeldii
TTTAGGTGAATATACCCTAACCCTTTAGGTGAATATACCCTAACCCTAACCCTTTAGGTGAATATACCCTAACCCTTGCATCCTTGTAACTTTCAGTCCAAATTTGGCACAAATATTTCTATACACTATGACGCCTACTTGGTTATGCTCTGTCAGCTAGCATCTTACACCCTGCTGTTATGTGCTGGATTATTTTAGTAGCATGTTGTTTTCATATATATATATGTATATATATATATATGTATATATATATGTATATATACATGGGGTAAAACGGACCACCTACCTGATTTTAGCACTAGGTAGCCCCACTAATATTAGAGGGTTAGGGGATACTGAGTACCTCAACCTCAAGCACTGCTAAGGAGTGGAAGATATACACACAAGGGAATTAGTGATTTAAAAGGAAGTATGTGATTTCTGATTTGATTTAAATATGTGAGACTGATCATTTGAGACTGATTAATAATTGATATATAATAATTGATGATATAATAATTGAAAGTGTGTAATCTAGCAGGACGGCAAGGTTTCTAACTGGAATGGGTTTCACAGTCAAGCCTTCAATAGTAACGTTAAAGCCAGTTTGGAGACCTGGGATTGGGAGCTAACTTGCAAATTCTTAGTGGTATCCATAGTTTGATGTCAGAGATTATATTCTGTGAACTCATGTACCTGAGTGGTAGTAAAACAGTTGGACATGACAGTGTTGTTGGCACTTATACATAACTGAATCTGTATAACAATGCAAACAAATCTGTCCAGTAGACAACATATAAACAATAAAAAGGAAGGGACTCAGAACTGGTCCTTGGTGCACTCCTGAGTGATAGGGGAAGTGAATAACTTTTGTTTCTCTAAGGAATCTGTTTTATTGAAAGATATTACCCAAACCAAGCTAAGGCAACCCCTGCAGTACCAATAGAAGATAAATAGAAAACCTGATCATGTGATTAACTTTAATTTCTAAGATGCAAACAGGAAAACAAAATTAGTATCAGTATCGGTATCAGCAAACAGTAAAAGGTCAATTACAGCTGTTGGGTAAGCAGTTTCAGAACTATGATTAGTATGATTCAGAGACTTTTCAGTGAGGAAAAGTTGCATGGGCAGGTCTAGCTGGTATAACGAGTTAAACTCGGTATTAAATTCAGAGACAGAAGTACAATCTGTTCTGATGAAACTCATGAATTTACTGTAAGGGATTACAGGATAGGATTCAGAATCGAAAAATGTTTGAGGAGCAGAGGAAAAAGGTTAATAGAGCTTACTGACTTTATCACTGTAGCACTAGGGATGTGTAGCAAAAGGGGTCTGAGGAGTTTGTCAGGGGTTTGCCCTAAATAATGTTATTAGGCCAATTACAAATGCTTTTAATCACAGAAAAGCAGGAGCAGCATTAAAGGCTTCTCTGTGCACAGGTGTGTGATGTACATGTGTATAGCTCAATGACCTTGACTGTGATTATGACTTAACGATTATAGCTAATGACCTTGACTGTGATTATGACTTAACGACTATAGCTAATGACCTTGACTGAGATTATGACTTAATGACTATAGCTAATGACCTTGACCTGTGATTAGGACTTAACGACTATAGCAAATGACCTTGACCTGTGATTATGACTTAACGACTATACCTTGGCCCTGTTTTGGCACTGTCCCTCTGTTCAGCAGTAAATTCAGTTTTGCAAACATCAGTAGATTTCAGCTCTTTCAGTTCCAATCTTTCCCTGTTAGTTCAAGTCACATATGAGATGGTGGTGTTTCCCAGTAACTTCAAAATCAAGTAAAACTGCTTGTGTTTAACCACAGCAGCTTTTTCATGCTCTACAGGTTCAGCACCCACACTTGCTTGTTTCCTGCCTTAATCCCCCAGATTCTTTCATCTTGAGACACACAGCGCTGTCAAATCCACTAATATTGTGTAAATTGCAAAAGATTTTAAAAAATTGATAGTTGTGTAAGTGCTAAGTATAATATGATAAGTACAAGATACACTTAGTAGTCAGGAAGATGCACAAATGATTGAACAAATTGTTTGGCAAAAAAATTAATAATGCTTTCCAAAAAAGGACGCAAACAAATTTCTCTACCAGGTATTTATGAATATTAGTTGATTGAACTGTGTCTGAATCGATGCACTGAACTTGACATTATCCTTCTGTTTACTGCTCAGTAACTACACTTAAACAACTTACTATTCAATAACTACACTTAAACTTCTGTGAAATGTCTACAGTTTAAAAATGAAGAACAGGAGTCAATACCAACTAATGGTTCTTGAAGCATATGCTGTTAAATGAGGTTTCTGCCAGTACTCAGGGCAAGGGCAGGAAGTTCTACCTCCACATCACAGTTATTTCCCCCGTGTGTGATGTCATTCATCCCCGGTGAACAGAGTGTAGCAGTGTGTGGACTGGAAAGGTGAAGTCCCGCCGTGATCTAGTCCGTTATAAAACAGAGACCTGCAGCCATTAAATGATCATACTTTGCACAAGAAGCCAAACATCCACAGCTCCAATCACAGTCCTGAAGAATCAGACGTCCTGCTGAAGAATCTGACATGAAGCTCTACTGCTCTGCTGTCGCTGCTCTTCTACTCTTCACCTTCTGCTCAGTAACATTCACTCAAAGTAAGTTTGTAGCCTTTCATTTCAGCATCTATCATAGACAACACACCAATCCTGCAGTAACTGTAAGATTCCACTTTAAACTCTAACCCTACCTACCACTTTAAACTCTAACCCTACCCACCACTTTAAACTCTAACCCTACCTACCACTTTAAAGTAGCCCAACATTATGATTATTAAGAGCACAAAAATGTTAAAATATTTTTTATAGTTTTTAAGTTGTTAAATGTCCATCCAGTATTGTGGTTTATATGTCTTGTGTACATTTGAGACAGTCACAAACCAGACAAGTGCTGCTTCAAACATATGAAGTCAAGACTTCCTCCACCCTTTGTTAAGCATTTTGAGATAACCAGTCCTGAATGTAAGAAGCCAGGTATCATGTAAGTATATAACATATCTCACACCATCTGTGGTAGTTATATAACATATCTCACATCATCTATGGTAGTTATATAACATATCTCACACCATCTGTGGTAGTTATATAACATATCTCACATGTTTATATCTCATATGTTTGTATAACATATATAACTGCTTAGTGAATCTTTGTCCTCTTGTCGTGTCCAGATTCTACACTACCCAACAAAAGGAGATATGCACTAATCCGGATGAGAAGTGGGTTCAAAGGTTGATGAGAATCGTGCAGAAGGATGGTACATTCGTGACAGATTCTGGAGATGTCAACCAAGAGCTTACTTTCCACTTCTGATCATCTAAGTTAACTAAACCTTTAAAGCACAAGGGTACTATTTAAATTAACTTAACAATGTTGTGGTTATTGTTTTGAAATTAAACACACTCATGGTTTAATTAATTATGAAATAATAATAAAAAATATTTGTATCTTGATCTTTTTCATAATTTCCCTAATTATGTGATTATAATTATGTGATTGGGTTTAACTGACAAAAAATGAAATTTTTTCCCATTTTTAGTGTGGCCGCCAGTCCTTTTCCCCAATATTGTGTTTATGTGGGCGTGTCGGTGTGGAGGTGTGTTTATGTGGGCGTGTCGGTGTGTTCGTGTGCTGTGCTTGTTGTGCTTGTTCTTGTCTGTTCGTCTGTTATCGTTACACGTTTCACCTGTGTCTCGTTAAGGGTGTGTATTTAAGCGTGTGCATGTCACCACGTCTTTGTCTGACTTAATGTGAGTCCGTCATGCGAGACATTGCTCTCGTGATTTGTGAAGCACTATTTAAAAACCGTTTGAACGCCCGTGTTGTGCCTCCTTCCCGTTCCTGCGGTTAGGGTTAGGGTTAACACTCCGCACGCAACGTGACTCTTATTATCCCTGCAACATGAAATATCTGTATATTTTTAAAAAGTCACTGTCCATGATGCAAGTATTTCCCTCATTTTTTTTGAAAGGGGCCTTAATGACGGATGAACAACTATTTCAAATTATTACAACAGAAAATAACATCACAAAACAAAACAAGATGAAAGAAAAACAAACACGCAAATCCCAAAACAAAACTGCAATGAGTACATTCAGAAAAACAAAAGCAAATTAAGAAACAAAAACAATTTCCTATGTACAGAAACGGTTCTGAAACACTGTATGTAAAATCTTAAAGTGCAGTGGGTTCAACAGAAATGCCTCACATCTTCACAAACAGGTGACACCAACCACTGTCATCTGTGCTCAACTGTCGATCGCCACATCATTGACGTCGCCCGCAAGTCTTACGCGCTTCATGAAAACCTATCCATTATACTTGCAAATGTATGTCTGAAATCATGAACTAATCTCTGAGTGTACTTCTCAATACTTCTCACTAATTCGTGTGCAATTTACGAAGGACACTACACATGTTCAATTCCATACATCTAGAATGAAACATACTTAAAAGATATGAAATGCTCATAATGCAGATCATTAATTAGCTAATGGAGCTAACATAAGATTGCACAATTCATATATGAAAACTAACCAGGCTAACTTGAAATGAGTTTAATACATAAAGTACAAGGCAAAAAATTGGACTCATCTGTCTGACTAACTGTTTTTCATTGTCTTAAAGGCAATTTTAAATGGTTGATGCTTAAATTGGTTTATTATAAATATTAATATTATTATATATAGGTCATTGAGACATGCGGGCTTGGGTTTCTTGGGGACAGGAACAATGACGGACTGCTTGAAGCATGTAGGTATGATGCCCAGCGTCAGAGAGAGATTAAAGATGTTTGTGAATACTGGAGCTAGCTGGTCTGCACAGGCTTTTAGGACTTTTTAGGACTCAGGCTTTTAGCAGATTCCATTGGGTCCTGCTGCTTTCCTGGTATTCACCCACTTGAACACTCGCCGTACGTCCCTCTCTGTGATGGTAAAGGGACTCAGATCTCTGACACACTCCCCTCTGTCAGCAGCACCATTAGCACCATTAGTGTGATTAACACTGTTAGCGCCTTTAGCGCTGTTAACCGCAGCCTTGAAACGAGCACAGAAGGTGTTTAGCTTGTCCGCCAGAGATGAGTCTGCACTCTCCGATCTGCAGGGTGGGCTCTTGTAGTCCGTTATTGTCCTTAGTCCTTGCCACAGGTCCCTAGAGCCTCCGTGTTGGAACTGTGAGTGTAGTTTCATTTTGTAGCACCGCTTCGCCTCTTTCACCGCTTTGCGCACTCCGTAGGATGCAGCCTTGTCCATGTTCCTGCTGATGAGCCCTGCTTTGTAGGCAGCAGTGTGAGTGTTTAGAGCATCGCGGATGGTTTTGTCCACCCACGGTTTCAGATTGGGAAACTTCTTAACAATAGTCTTTTGAACTGTATTGTCAGTAAGTTTCCCAACAAATCCCACAATCGCTTCCATAAACATGTTGATGTCATCAGAGCTGTGCTGGAACATGTCCCAGTCTGCGTCATCCAGAGCGTCCTGCAGGGCAGCCACCGATTGGTCCGTCCACCATGCGACCTCCCTCTGAACATTCTTTGGATGAAAATGCCTTGTCTTTTTGATACTGGAAGTCAGAGGAAAATGGCCACAAAGGTTCAAGCTGATAGAAAGGCAACAGTAACTCAAGTAACCACTCATTTACAACCAAGGTTTTCAGAGGAGCATCTCTGAACACACATGGCTGCGCAGCAGAAGACCACACTGGGAGGGACTCCTGTCAGATACAAACAGGGAACTAAGGCTACACTTTGCATGGGCTCTCCAAAATTGAATAATAGGAGATTGGAAATCTGTTGCCTGGTCTGATTAGTCTTGATTTGTGCCACAGTGTTCTGATGGTAGGGTCAGAATTTGGCGTAAACAAGATAAAAGGGTGGATCCATCCTGCCTTGTATCAGTGGTTCAGGCTGGTGCTGTAATGGTGTTCTTAGCACACTTTGGGCCTCTTAATACCAGATGAGAATCATTTAAATACCACAGTCTACCTAAGTACTCTTTAAATGCCAGAGCCTACCTGAGTACTGTTTAAACACTATAGCTTACCTTAGTACTGTTTAAATTCCAGAGCCTACCTGAGTTTTGTTGTTGACCATGTCCATCCTTTTATGACCACAGTGTATACATCTTCTGAAGGCTTCTTCCAATAGGACACACCATGTCACAAATCTCTAATAATTTCACACTGGTTTCTTGAAAATAACACTGAGTTCACTGCACTCAAATGTTCTCCACAGTCACCAGATCTCAATCCAATAGTTCTGAAGTTAAAAGGGTGCCAACACAGTAATGGGTGTAGATAGTAAAGAGGCTGGTAAGTGTACATTGTTTCTATGTGAAGAAACCAGACCAGCATTTCTCACTTCAATTTGTTTTCAGCTGAACTTTGGAAATAAATTGGACATGGCATGACAGTTGGAACTAGTTTTGCTTGTTATAATGTCTTCAAAACAGTCTGGTCTTCTCATTCCCCACTATTTCAGATGTTTACTGAGAAGTCAGCTAAACCCTAAAAAACAGAGCAAACAGTTGTCATGTGGACAAGTCAAATTTGGATCACAGGAATGACAAAACAAGTATTGTGCAAGCAAACACATTGGACACGATCAGAGAATTTAGATTTGAATTTGAAGTGCAGAATGTAATCTCAGAATGTAATATCAGATGTAATCTCAGAATGGGCCTTGAATGGGCTACAACACACAGATCATGATGGGTCCCAGTGTTGTCAAAAAAAAAACAAGGAAGTGTTTTTCCAGTGGGCACTGGAAGAGAAGCAGAACTGGATAAACTGAAGAGTGAACAAAAAGTATGTATTCTGATGGAGAGTGAACAAAAGGAATTGTTCTGATAGAATGACTCAGAATTTTGCAAGAGTGCACGTATTTTTTTTGGATAAAAGCATCAGCCAAATGCCATAAATGTAAATGTGATGAGGCAGTGTGATGGTGGTAGTGTAATGAGGAGGAGGCTTGGTGGCTTTAGCACGTTTGCCTTGGGTTTGAGTCTCTATCTGGGTGGAGTTTCCTTGTTCTCCTGTGTTTGCATGGGTTTTTTTCGTGGTATCCACTTTCCTCCCACAGTCCAAAAACATGGAGTTTAGTGTGAAGAAGTGAACACAGACAATTTGCCAAATACTTAGTTGTAAACTTATTGAAAATAAATGCAGTTTAATGTTTTGCCAAACTTTTTTTTCTTTAAATTTAGATTCATATTATTCAAATTTCACAGATTGTATCACACTCTAGAACTAGCTAATTCAACATGGAATTAAATGGGGCTAAAGATGAATAGGCTGTTCTCACTCTGGTTTTATTCAGCCAAGTGTGATCTCACCTTCAACTTCAGAAGAAAACCACATCTACAGAGAAACCACATCTTACAGCTTATCATTAGAAATCTGCTAAACCTAC
Organism: Sternarchorhynchus goeldii; assembly: GCA_028565775.1. Lineage (NCBI taxonomy): Eukaryota > Metazoa > Chordata > Actinopteri > Gymnotiformes > Apteronotidae > Sternarchorhynchus > Sternarchorhynchus goeldii. The sequence goes on from JAOXYF010000018.1 coordinate 28,642,454, forward strand.
TTCACAGTATATACCACATGTACAAACGTATGTTTTGATACACTAGAAAATGCCCATATCAGTATTGTAGTTCGGTAGAGTTATTTATTGTATTTATTGTATTATATCTATTGCAAAACAGAGTATGTTTTTATTGCTTTTTTCCAAGTACAGTTTCCTATGGGCAGACATGACTTGGTTAGAACACAAGCATGGTAGAAGAGCACAAATCTACCATGTGGCTGAACCCTTCCCTTGTGGCTGAAGTTTGACACGTTTCTACTGCTGGGTTCATGGTTGCTATCCATAAGTATCCAGTGAATCAGTTCTCTATCTTTCATTAAAATACAATGCAGCAAAAAACACAAATACACTTGTTGTAGTATTCTTGCCCCAGACAAGAAAGTAAAGAGAGAACAGAACAGAGCAACTGTAGGAAGCACTGACGTTTGAACGAGCATTAGCATCCTTGACGATCGTGTTTGGCACTTTGATCCATGCCCTGATGATCAAACAGGCTTGGTGAGACTGTGAGACAGAATTAGATCCAGAATTAGATGCAATAGATTTTTCCATTACAACTTTGAATTTTATGGATGATATCATAGTGACATACAGTTTGAACAGTCTAACTAACACAGATGTTTTCAGTTTTGTAGCTTAAATAAGAAAAATAAATTAAATAATGCTAAATAGTTACATTTGAGCGAATGCTTGATAGTAGCCTCACCTGGAGCAGAAATAAGAGACTGGACTGCTCTACCTCTTACAGTGAATATCATACTGCTCTACCTAGTACAGTCAATATCATACAGTAGAAATCTCTGGACTGCTCTACTTAGTACAGTGAATATCATACAGTAGCAATCTCTGGACTGCTCTAGCTACTACACTGAATATCATACAGTAGAAATTTCTGGACTGCTCTACCTAGTACAGTGAATATCATACAGTAGAAATCTCTGGACTGCTTTACCTAGTACATTGAATATCATACAGTAAAAATCTCTGGACTGCTCTAGCTATTACAATGAACATCATACAGTAGAAATCTCTGGACTGCTCTAGCTACTACAGGGAATATTATATAGTAGAAATCTCTGGACTGCTCTAGCTACTACAGTGAATATCGTACAGTAGGAATCTCTGGAGTACTCTAGCTACTACAGTAAGTATCATACAGTAGAAATGTCTGGAGTACTCTAGCTACTACAGTAAGTATCATACAGTAGAAATGTCTGGAGTACTCTAGCTACTACAGTGAATATCATACAGTAGGAATTTCAGCCTACTTTCCCTGTTGTGACTGTGTTAAAGTATTGAGAATTTTTTGCTTTCCTTAAATAAAAAAAGACTGTGACCTTGTGTGTACCTGCATTCCAAAGAAAATGTGTAAATATTTGTTTTCCTGTTTACTGTATGCTGGCACTAAGATTTGTGTCTAAACATCATAGCAATTTATATAAGGTGCGCCACATGATAATATGCTATATTTACATACAAAACTAGTTCAAATCCACTTTTGCTGGTATCATATAAGATTTTAAAATATGCGATAATGATCTGTTCAAATAGTTTCTGATACCCTATACTTAAATTTAGGTCAGATCACACAGTATGCACATGTATCAACCACACTTTCTGGGCCCCCCCCTCCAGATCCGCCCACTGTTCCAGTACCCACACTGGCTTATTTCCTGCACCCCCAGACTCTTTCAAACCTACAAACCCACAATGTACAACGTGATGTTTTTGCAAAGTTGCAAAAAAACTGCTTGTAGTGCATTCTGTCAATTCTCCTCTTACCACCACACCAAGCAGGAAGGACATGTACAAACTGAATTAGCAAATGGATTCAAATTCAGTGGTTTGTCATAAAATCCTAGTTCCTACTATATAGGTGTAATTAGAAATGTAAATAATAACAAATCTGTATTTGGTTTTGAAAGACAATTCAGATTTAAATATGAAATACAGCACAAAATGTACCTGGAGTTTATCAAACTGATCTTAAAACAGGTACATTAAATGTCCAAATGACATATTTTTTAAGATGCAAATATAACTTCAAAAATACAATGACTGCAATCACATCTCACCGAAATAGCTTGTATTTCCCAGCATGCATGGTCAGAGTAAAAAAGCCTGAAGGTAATTTCCATGAGTCACTCAGGTTAGACAGGACGTTCTACGACTCCCAGCCACATCACGGTTATTTCCCCTGTGTGTGATGTCACTCGTCCCCGGTGGACAGAGTGTAACAGTGTGTGGACTGGAAAGGTGAAGTCCCGCTGTGATCTAGTCCGTTATAAAACAGAGACCTGCAGCCATTAAATGATCATACTTTGCACAAGAAGCCGAACATCCACAGCTCCAATCACAGTCCTGAAGAATCAGACGTCCTGCTGAAGAATCTGACATGAAACTCTACTGCTCTGCTGTCGCTGCTCTTCTGCTCTTCACCTTCTGCTCAGTAACATTCACTCAAAGTAAGTTTGTAGCCTTTCATTTCAGCATCTATCATAGACAACACACCAATCCTTTAAACCCTAACTCTAGCTACCACTTTAAACCCTAACTCTAGCTACCACTTTAAACCCTAACCCTAGCTACCACTTTAAAGTATCTTAATGCACCAATTCTTAGCTGGTGCATTAAGATGCTTTGCAATTGTAAGCAGACTTGAAACATTCTCATTTTTGTTTACTGTTTAATGAGAATGCAGAAATTTTGTTAAATAAATTGTTGAAATAATTTGATAGGAAAAAATTATGAAAAGCCCACGGAATATTGTGCTATGTTTGTACTGTATGATGAAATTAATTATTTTCCCTACATTTTAGCCAGTCATGAGCCAGAGAAGTGCTGTTTCAGCTATTTCAAACAGAGAGTCCCTGAGCGAGTAGTTCAACATATTGAGGTGACCAGCCCTGCATGCAAGATACCAGGTGTCATGTAAGTTTTCCAGACCATTTGTGGTGGCTTTGACACATTCTTTTAATGTAATTTATACGTATTTTAATCAAGGTTATGTTTTCCCCCACAGACTCCACACAAAAAAGCATCTGGAGATCTGTGCTGACCCCAGTCAACCATGGGTTCAGAAGCTTATGGACGTTATAAAGAATCGCATGCTGGGTGTCACTGGCACTGTTGCTCTTCCAGGAGACATGACTCCTTAAGCTCCCTCTACCAACCATATAAGCTAATCAGTACCAGTCCACTTTCTCCACTTTCTTTTAAAGTACCTTCTCATTGCCATGTTAACTGACAATGTATCTCAAACGTTGTTTTTTCTAAACTTATAGACTTTAAATATTATTTTACACCAGGATATCAAGTTTTTATTAAATTTATTTGTATTTTATTTTATTCAGAAAAAAATAAAAACATTTAGATTTTAGTATTTTTGTCATAATTTATTATTAGATTGTAACAATTACTTATTATACTGTAATTCTTATTATACTGTAATAATTATTTATTAGCCTGTAATCATTATTGAGAGTTTACATACATTGTCATCAGCCCATGCTGTGTGTTGAATAAATAAAAAACACAACACAGCAATAAACACAACAATCACAATTCACAATTCAATTTAAAAAAATGACAATGTAGTAACACTCTAGACCCACAACAAAAATATTACTCAATATCACACACACAAGCAAGAATCAATAAAGAATCAATAAACCTAAAACTCAAATGACAAATGACTATTTTAATTAGTATGTAAATTTAACTCAGCATTACTCTACTGTATGCTAGATTATTGTGTACTAAATATATTTTAATGTTTATGCATTTTTTTTAAAAAAATGTGCAATTTTAGGGCATTGTTTTGTGTTTTTGAAAGGAAGAATCACACAAAACCCAAGAAAACACAAACCTTGTAACTGGAAGAAACAGTCTGATGTCCTTTTTACATATATGCATGCAGTAAGACACAGTTGTAATCAGCCACATTAAGACACATTTGTAATCAGACATAGTACAGGGCTTCAAAAAGGTCCAAGGATGTTAGCTTTCATCATGGAATGCAGGTTTTGAATGTACAGAACTGAGGCACTGAGAAAGTGAATAGAACCCCTTTTTACAGAGGTATATGGGGTTGAATATTACTGCTCACAGCAGGAACAGGAGGTAAAAGATTCCTGCTAACAGAGAAAACATGGAGTTCAATACCAGGAACAGGGGGTTGAATATTCCTGCTCCCAGGGGAACACACCTTCTAACCCTCACATAAGACACAAGACATATGACACCTTCCTTAGGAAGCAACCTACCCCTATTTAATGTTTCAGCCTACCCCTATCTACTGATTCAGTCTTTTTAGAGGTTACTTCACTAAATCTTTAAGCAGTTAGAAATGTTTGTAGGAGCTTCATAATTATGATTTCTTAGAACACCTAATTACATCTTAATGCTCAAGTGGAAAACTTCATGTGTTGCTCCTGTCCCCAAGCAGAAGTAACCAGTTGCACTGACCTCCCACCTTATGAAGATGCTAGAAAAACTGATGCTGTGCTTTGTGAGATCACTGGTCAGAGCTGCTCTGGACCCCCTGCAGTTCACATATCAGGATGGCATTGGAGTGGATGATGCAGTTATCTATCTGCTGGATAAAGTCTACTCCCACCTGGATACAGCAGGCAGCACCATGAGGATCATTTTTTTTTATTTCTCCAGTACATTCAATACCTTACAGCCTGTGTTACTAGGAGAGAAACTTCTGCAGATGCAGGTGGATGTACCCATCATCTCATGGATAAAGGACTACCCGACTGGTCAACCCTGCTTTGTATGACTGCAGGGCTGTGTGGACATGTGCAGCACATGGGCCTCCCAGGGGACTCAGACTTCAGATACAACTCTGGCACTTGTGTCACCTGCAGAAACTCTCAGATAACACAGCCATTGTGGGTTATCACTGTTATTATGCTCTCTAGAGTGATCACTGTTATTATGCTCTCTAGATCAATCACGGTTATTATACTCTCTAGATCAATCACTGTTATTATGCTCTCTAGATCAATCACTTTTTATGCTCTCTAGAGCGATCACTGTTGCCACTGTGGCTTCTTTTTACATATAGTTTTTCTCGTATTTTTACAGTCCCTGATAAAAGTCTTATCATGTCTTTAAATGATTCAACCAATCACAGATTAGAGCTTCACCTGGGACAAATAATGGAATTAACACATTCCCAGGTGTATATAAAAAGAAGTCCAGCACACCAGACTTTCACCAAAGTACTGATCATCAAGACCTTGAAGACCAAGTCTGCTTCATTCAGAAGAGCTGTAGATTTGATTAGAACACAGTATTTTTACATGTTAATGTTACACACACAAGCTCAAAAAGAAGTTGCGGTTCAGTGGGCTCTTTACCAGAGTAACATCAGTGGGCTGGTTACCAGGGTAACATCAGTAGGCTGTTACCTAGGTGACATCAGTGGAGACACGCCTCACAATGCTGATCTGTACAGCCCTAACAGTAATACCTGAATATAGAAACAGAGCAAAGACGGTTGTCCTCAGTGGCTTCACTCAAGGGCAAATAAAACACACACACACACACACACACATTTACACACACACACAAACATTCATACACACACACAAACATTCATACACACATACACACACACACATACATACAGAAACACATAAACATACATACATACATACACATACACATGCACACATACATATACACACACATATACATACACATACACATGCACACATACATATACACACATTCAAATTACTAAAGGTGTGGATCAGGCTTTGTTACATGCATGATAAACACACATATATATTTATAAACAATAAACAATATATATATATATAGTTGTTATGTATATGATAAACACAGTAAATAAGGTTATGTTCATAATAAACACAGTTGTTATGTACATGACAAACACAGTAAATACAGTTATGTTCATGATAAACACAGTTGTTATGTACATGATAAACACAGTAAATACAGTTGTTATGTACATGATAAAAACCGTAAATACAGTTGTTATGTACATGATAAACACAGTAGATACAGTTGTTATGTGCATGGTGAACACAGTAGATACAGTTGTTAGAGTCTACTCTCATTAGAGTTCCCTACAGTGTTCAGTTACTCTCATTACAGTTCCCTACAGTGTTCAGTTACTCTCATTACAGTTCCCTACAGTGTTCAGTTACTCTCATTCTACTTTTAACTTCTTGCCATACCATATTTCTTTTTTTCCAACAATAATATCTGTTTAATCTTCCCCTTGACCTCTTGGAGTTAGTTTCTAATCCAACCTTCTTCCTACCACATTCTGAGCTTCCATGTTTTCAGTAAACAAATCTCTGTGGAATTTGGTGAGATGTGCTATACATTTGCTATACATTATTTAATAGCATGTGCATATAACTTTCTATGCAGTTTTATTCATTATAAAACTATTAACTGACTGTGACTTTAGACCAATGCAATTATATTAATAATTTTGACCTAAATTTGTAAAGAGCTGCTTCAGTTTATCTGTTTTACACACAAATGCAGTTCTGCACCCTGATAAAATACAACATTGCATTAAATGATCAACAGCATCAAGCTGTTGTCCTGTAGTCACATTACTTTTGCAGATCCAAATGTTTCAGAATCAACTTAAGATTCAGGACTCTTATTGCAAAAACAAGCATTCAAGTATACTGTCAGCCTTCCCTCCTCTGACCACCAGAGGTCCCCATCGGCTGAACATTAGAGACTATTACTGTAATTACCCTCAGCTGTTTTCTATTATCTTGCCTATTTAAATGTCCTCTGGTTTGACAAACCTTGTGAAGTGTTGCCACTAGTTACTGTGCACGCAAAAAGCGATGCCCTCTTGCTGTACTTTTGCATCTCTCATCTCTTTTTGCATGTTCTCTCATTTTTGCCCATTGTGCCTCTGCCTACTCTGGATAGCTTTCATCTTGTAACTAAACCTCAGACTGAATTGTAAAACACATAAAGTGCAGAGAATCTTAAATTTGGCCTCGATTTATTTATCAAAAAAAGATGACATCATTTCCTGGCCTGGAAACGCATGTCTGGAAACACACAGGAGCACAAACAGAAGATTATTGGTTAAACCCTGTGACGCAGCTGCCTCAGTGATCAAGAAATTTTAGTAAGAAATCATTTAATATTTCAACACCCATCAGGCTCTAGACTGAAACCCAACGGCTTCAATGATTCATTTCATTAAGATTTATTTACAATTTCATTAAGATTTTTTAAAACTGACATTTGCATTCCATTTTTTGCCATTTACTTTATTATTTGCTACTCATTTAAAAAAGAACAGAGTAAAAATTGACAAACAAAAAAACCACACCCAATATGTTTTTTTATTTATTGATTTAATTATTTAAAATTAACATTCCTCTGTCATTCTACTAAATCAGTCTTATCATGTTCCATTGAAAACACTGAATGTTTTCATAGCTGAAAAAGTGACTCTACACGTAACACAAACAAACGCGCATGCGCAGAACAAATATACGGCAGGTGTTCGAAACATCTGTCATACATCAGCAAGCTTGCACTGAAATTCTAATGAAATACAGAAAACGTTTTTGACCTAAGTGGACATGCCTAAAATAACATGCCTAAAATAACATGCCTGGGAAAGGCAGTGCTTATTTTCTTTCTGATGAATTCATAATGGCTGTTACAAGCTCTTACTCTTAGTGTAATGAACAGCCTGATCATAAGTTAATCTTTACCTACATAACCCATACATTATTCTACCATGAGGCTCAAGACAAAAGCACATTTCACTTTGCATAAATGAGCACAATCCTCGCAGCTTCTGACTGTTTCCCACTTTTCCCAAGGAAAAGATTGAATTCCTGTCATTTCAGGGATACTATTCAGGAAGGCACACTCAAGAATCAACATTGAATCAATACACAACAACATTCCCCTCCTACCAGAACAAGATAGATATCACTACCCTAACCCTACCCTAACCCTAACCCTCACTACCCTAACCCTACCCCTCACTACCCTAACCCTAACCCTCACTACCCTAACCCTAACCCTCACTACCCTAACCCTACCCCTCACTACCCTAACCCTACTCTAACCCTAACCCTAAACCTTCTTACAAGAACAACATAGAACAGCTTTGAATGTGAATGATCTGAACTTGGCCATTACATTTAATAATAATGTACCAGTCAGTGCACAGATGTCAAAGTGAAAAATCAATATTCAAGTTTCTTAGACAAGGAATGAAAAATTACTTTAAAGCATTAAAGCTGAACTATGAAGACATGCAGGGACATTGAAATATATTTTACCTCTGTGAAATATAGCTTAGCTTGGTGTCAAAGGCAACATATTCTTTAGTAAAATCCACCTAAATATCTATTTCAAGTTTAAACTCAGCATCGCTGGATGAGTAAAATGCAAGAGCGCCTGGGAGCCAAACTGTACTTTTAAGAGTTCAGGTAATATGTTTGCAAGATAAAATAGATATAAAGAAATGTGTTTCTTTAGAAATTTGTCTCACATACTATAATTATGTAATGTGTAACCCTCACTACCCTAACCATCACTACCCTAACAATCACTACCCTAACCATCACTACCCTAATAATCACTAACCGAACCATCACTACCCTAATAATCACTAACCGAACCATCACTACCCTAACAATCACTACCCTAACCATCACTACTCTAATAATCACTAACCGAACCATCACTACCCTAATAATCACTACCCTAATAATCACTAACCGAACCATCACTACCCTAATAATCACTAACCAAACCATCACTATCCTAACCATCACTACCCTAACCCTCACTATCCTAATAATCACTACTTTCACTATTTTCACTAAATCACTATTTTAATGATTTATCCTGCATGTTCTTGCACATGTTTTATGTTAGTAGTATTTTAATGATTTTATTTGCAATTTTATGTAGTATCAACATTTCAGCCAGATACTGTAAACCCTAATGACTCATAAAATTCCATGTTTGCCTACACTTTGTTCAATATCTTCTGATTCTGTTAAAGAAATGTTGTCACATTGACCACATCCACCAAGAATACTCTCAGTTGCTAGGCGACCTGGTGGTGATAAAGACTGGCTTCCTCTCTGAGAGGGGGACAGGCTTATGAATATTTATTGAGCACAGACAATCGCATTCAATACCAGGAGTCTTTTTTAAGTATTTCAATAGAATAGCCTTTTCCCCAATGGACCAGAACACATATCCCATCAAGCATCACATGACAAAACTACATTACTACATATAGATAGATTTTCTTTATATGTATAATGTTTTGGGCAGCCATATCAGTATATTTGATATTGTGTAAATTCAAGGTTTCTGGTGATTTACTGCTGATACATGTAGAAGCAGTCAAACACAGGGCATTTGAATTCATTGTAGAGGCTGAGGTATGTGCCACACTACCTCATACATTTTTTCTACAGCAGCCATTTTATCACAATCACCACATGATTTCACAGAAAAAAACATTTACCTTTAAACCTAACCATTTAACCTATAACCCTAACCCCAGTAGAATATTTAACCTTTAACCCTAACCCCAGTAGTATATTTAACCTTTAACCCTGACCACAGTAGAATATTTAACCTTCAACCCTAATCCCAGTAGAACAATTAACCTTTAACCCTGACCTTAACATCAGATGCCACCTTACGCCTTGCCCCACATGAATATGTTTTTACAGGGTTGATAAATGCTGTATAATAATAGAGCAAATGTGGCAGAACCAGAGTAAACTAAACAGAATCCTGTGCCGTCCATGTGGTTGATATACACTGCTGGATGTCACTCAGAGCAACTGGCAGACAAAGCAAGTCGCTCACGCCCACTGCTAGTTTATGACAACACGTCCCTTTTAACAGTTTCTGTATGTGTGTGTGTGTCTGTGTGCGAGTGAGTGTGCCATGCATTGTATCACACTTAACAAACAAACATATATATGTTTCTGCTTTTTGCCTCTTCAGTATACTGCAGTATACTAAAACATGATTTGTAGCTATTATATCAATGGTAATAACAATCAATCATATCAGTTATTATTATTGAACAATTCTTGTATATGCAAAATGTCACACATCACAATGTTGCTGTAATTAGCCAGATATAATATATGCTTGCTGTGTTTAATCCACAATGTTCTACAGTGTTTACACTATGCAATGAATTTATAAGTTAGATCATTGTACCGTTAAACGTAAACGTTGTAGAATCTCTGCGAGCACCGTGACTGTCACTTTAAAAGAAACCATGCAATCTAAAACAACGCGCTCGTCCGCTACTGCTCCCAAATCTGTGTTAAGCGAGCCAGGCGTAGTAGTGTGAACACAGGGACTGTTGTGTACAGTAGTGACAGCGTGGACGCGCTTTGCTTGGGGTAAGTTCTGAGTGTGGTCGGCAGCTAAACAGGTAAAAATTAATCAGTTTAGTCCGACGATTTTCGGGAATTCACTTATTTTTAAAAACAGAATGGAGCAGAAAGACACCGAGATGCACGAGAAAGGAGTTTCTTCCTCTACAAGTGGAGTTGTTGTCCAAGTTCGGGAGAAGAAGGGACGGTTACGCGCAGCTATACCCTGCATGCCTTTCCCCGTGGCTGTGCTTTGCTTATTTCTCAACACATTTGTTCCTGGACTGGGTACGTAACAAAAAACTGTGCGCAAGAATTAATACATAGCGCGATTGTGTGTATGTGTGTGTGTGTAGACTTTTTAAAAGAGGCTATTTCAAGAGTCTGGTTAACTTCTTTATATCGAAGCCCACTATTCCATCAGAAAGTCTTCTTTATGTATTAATTTATTTAAGTTGTTCCATCTAATGCTATCAATAAAATAAACGAGTTCATGAAATTGTATTATTTCATAATACTATATGAATATTTGTTGTATAATATTGTGATATGTATTGTAATCCCACATCTAATGAATAACAACTGCTTAAACGCACAGTATATTTGTGGACTAGGAGAGTCTGTAGGCCATTATTTTTTTGAGGATGGTCAAAGTTTTGCTGAAATATATAAATATATAAATATATTAGATCCAAACAACTACGAGTTGTCTTTTGGCATTTTTGATATACTTTACAGCAATTGTGTAAAACAATGGGTAAAGTTATGTTTGAGAATCAACTGACAAATTGTTACTACAGATTTTTATCTAGGCAACACAGTACTTTATTTCCACCTTTGCTTCAGGGTTGAGAGCTTCACCTTCAGGGTAAAAATTTAAATATTTTGTTATTTGCTTCCACTTTTCATCCTAAAATCCTCATACTTTCCTTTCTATATCTACTGTAGACCTCTAGGGAGCCAGAAAGTAACCCTCTTGTCTAAGGGTTAGGGTTAGGTCTGGGATTTAACCCTGGGTTAACCCTAACCCTCTTGTCTAAGGACTCCCTTGTCTTTTCATGGTTTTCATGGTCTTAATTGCTCCTTTTTAGTATTTGGTTAAAACCCTTCCACCAATCCATGCCTGTTTGTAATCTAGATCATGACAGTGGATATTGCTGTTCTTCAAGGTTTGAAATGCAGCCATTTTCTGTTACTGTTTGGCTAGTGGAGAACATTCTACTCATTTGCCCTGAAGAAGCTCATATCTGCTTTAGCCATGTGTCTCAGGTGACTGTGCTGCTGCATGAGGAAAAGTTATATATGTCTGGATCTCAGCCATTAAGATGCTTTTGTATACAGGATTCATCCTACTTCTGTCTTCAGTAAAGACCAGTGGGGCAGTTGCCCAGGCAGTCATGTACCACCATGTTCTACAAATGAGGTGGTTTTGCTTTGTATCATGAGCTGCACATTTTTCCCTCTACACTTCCCTCACCACATTATTACATGTAATCTTCTCTCATCTTTGCCATTTCTTACATACATTTTTGTTCTTGCAACCATCATGTGTCTTATTTAAAGATGAACCGTCAGTGATGATACACACTTTATGATGAACCACACTTTATGTTTATATTCTGGATCATGTGTTGATCTTTTCAACATACAAGTATCATCAGTGTTTTCCACAGGTTACTGCTTTATAACAATGGGCCAAATGCACTAATGCACCTAATGCAATGTGTCTTTTCATCTAGTTTAACATTACTGTCTATAGATTTATTTGTCAGTCTTATGATGGCCTGATTATTTACACTGACACTTCTTTGATCCACATGTTGAGAGAGAACAGACTCCACATGCAAATCCAAATGTACATTTACTTATTCTCCTGCATTTGAACTAATGAGGTAGTAGTACACAGCTGGCAAGAAACAGATGACATATGGTACCAGATGACACAGATGACATATGGTACTCTGAGATAGGGATAACTCCCATATTCCAATATAGATGAAAATACTTTTGAATTAAGCTGATACTCTGTATTATGACCTCAGATTTCAATCATTGTTCTGGGGTCCAGATCTAGTTCTAGACCTGTTGTACTAGATCTAATGTTCAGTTACTTACAGGTTGTTCTGTATAACATTAGAACAGAGTTTCCCAGATAGGCCGCTTTTTTATTGAATTATAGTTCTTTGTGTGAAAGCTACTTTCCAAAAACACATCTGACCCATTTTCATTTGTAACTGCAATCCCAATCTTATCAGATTAACAAATTAGATGTGATATCACATCAGATTGTCACATTAAAGGGTTTGGGTTAGGGTTAGGGTTACCACCTACCCGGTGGTGAGGTTTGGAATGGTTAAAAAAGACAACTGACAAAAGTAAGGTAAAAAGTAAAATGATATTTGGTGTATTGTAACACACTTATCGTACAAGCACTGGTCTGTTTTGAACGTTACTGTATGAGGTCATACACTGGAGCACCATTGTATCTATGGAGAAAAAGCCTTGGTGAAATAAAGCAACAAAAGGATATCAATTGATATTCTGGTTGTATGTGGACAGGTTTGTACAAATATTTGTATTACACCTTTTATTTGGAAAACTAAGCTCTACTTTGTTCATAGTCAACACCACCATTTAATAATATTCTATATTTGTGCAGGTAAATTAACCTGTCCTCTGATGTCATCATTAATTCTAACATAAAATAGAAATGATCTTGATCTTTAATGTTTCTGCAACTTACAAATCTACAAATCTTGCTAGCTGTCCATACTGGGTTTGTAATACTAGTGAATAAGATCTTCTCTTTTCTTTAGCTTTTGGCAGAGATATTTGTGAATGAATGATCACTGAATCCATTTGTCCAGACATATTTGTGAATGAATGCTTCATTGAATCCATTTGTCCAGAGATATTTGAGAATGAATGATCACTGAATCCATTTGTCCAGACATATTTGTGAATGAATGCTTCATTGAATCCATTTGTCCAGAGATATTTGTGAATGAAAGCTTCACTGAATCCATTTGTACAGATATATTTGTGAATGAATCCTTCACTGAATCCATTTGTCCAGAGATATTTTGTGAATGCTTCACTGAATCCATTTGTCCAGTTGCTCGCACTGCCACTCAGTGGGCATAATTGCAATGATGCTCAACAACAGTGACATCACACGCATACACTCTATATTATTCGTATTCAAATGTGGACCTTGAATTCAATGCTTGCCCAGGATTTTGTAATTCCTTGTAGTTTATTAACTTATTAATGTAACTAGTTGGCCACTTTGTCATCACACCTGACATCCAGGTCACAGGGGAGTGGAACACCTGTAGGACCTGGACCTTGTGGACAGGAACCTCTGCTATAGTGCACCAGTAAGACTTAGACTGGGATTTGGATGCCACTTTTGTAGTTCATCATCATTCTGTAGTTCATCAGGACTGGAATTTGAAATCTTCTGGTCTATATGCTCCAGGACCATTTCCCTCCCTGGCCACTAGGGGTAGGATAACCCTAAACCTTATGATTTACAAATTAAGTATGGGTGAAAATAATGCTATGTGTGAAAAAAGATAATACTATCAGGTTATTTTAGTAAGCATACTGAAACAAAACACTGCAAATATTCTAACCCTAACCCTGCTACCACAGATCCATTGTGTGTGTGTGTGTGTATGTATGCGTGTGTGTGTGTATGCGCACACTGTTAGGGTGAATGTAATCAGGTCATGGGAAATATGTAGTTTCTAACTAACCCCTACCCAAGCCTGGTCACTGTGTATTTTTAGTAAAGTTTCTCACTGGAAGATGCAAAGCTCGTCCTCCTGTTCTGTTTTGCCACCAATGACTGTGATTTATGTCCATCTGTGCCCTACTCCTAACTCTAACCCTAGCCACCAGAATTCCTCTGTCTGAGTTTATCTTTAATCTTATTTTGCTGTGTCGCTGTAAGGTATTATTGCTCAGGTTTCACACTACCCTCTGTGAACACCAGGAAGGACAGGTGAAGCTGGTCCCGGACACATGGAGACATGCTTTTTTTATACACCAGTGCATTATGTTATTTTCAAATGTCCTTGATCATGCTGACAAATAGGATGTCCAGTATAAAGACTTTAGCCAGTTGTATAAATGATTCAACCAAAAATACAAACAAAACCTAACATAATGATAACACAGTGAATGCAAACTGTGGAGAACATGTTAGCACAGCTCATCTGCAGTAGAACGCAAATATATTTAAGCTTAAAAACACATATAAACAATATGTTTAGTATTTTATGTGTTGCCTTTTGGTGCTGTGAAAAACAGCTGACTTAACCTCAGCTTGTGCCATCTAAGATAGAGACAGATATTAGGGTTAGGGTAGGGTTAGGGTTTGAGTAGGGTTAGGGTAGGGTTAGGGTTTGAGTAGGGTTAGGGTAGGGTTAGGGTTTGAGTAGGGTTAGGGTAGGGTTTGGGTAGGGTTAGGGTTTGAGTGACAATGTAGCTATATGTTTGGATAATAGAAAGGAAAGTGCCAGAGTCCCGTATGCTCTTTCTCCATTTAGAGAAGCACTACTGACACTCTTGGTCTCTGTATCCAATGTTGCTGATTTGCAGGGTATTGTGTCATGGGACAGTGTGCTCTCCATGTATACAGATGCCCGCCTTAGCTGGCTGGAATCAGGCAAATCTGTCTGGGTTATAAACATCTACTTTACAGTATATCTAGACTTAGGGTTAACACTGACCCTGACCCTGACCCTGATTCTAGAATTATGAAAATGATTCTAGGTATTTCAGTTTTAAATGCATTTTTCTTAATACTGTGTCGTTGCGGTTCATTTCATTTGGAAAGAATGAGTCAACTTTATTTGAATAGATTTATATATGCTATCTACTGTATATCAATTTATTTGGCTATGCTTGGTTAGGCTGAATTGCCATGTACCACCTCAAAATAATCTTACTTTTCCCAAGAATGAAGATACATAAAAACATCTCAAGTATAATTTGAAAGACCCAAAACATAATCTGTTCTTATAAATGTTTTATGAAACAGGGACATGTTAGGGATATATGATGAGTATAGGAGTATAGTATATATGAAGAGTACCTGTTGTACTAGCGCTGTACTAGCGCTGTGAAGAGTACAGGGGACCTGTTGTACTAGCGCTGTACTAGCGCTGTGAAGAGTACAGGAGACCTGTTGTACTAGCGCTGTGAAGAGTACAG
>JAOXYF010000018.1:28670753-28682265 GCA_028565775.1 Sternarchorhynchus goeldii
AACTGTGGAAGAGACTGGAAGAAGAGTGGGCCAAAATCACACCAGAGTGGTGTGAGAGACTAGTGATGTCCTGTGGCTACAGATGTACTGAAATCATTCAAAGCAAAGGTCTGTACACTTCCTACTGATTACTGACTGCTGTAACCTTCAGAACATTAAGTTGTAATCTTTCTCTGTGCTACAGTCATTGCTGTTCTCTAATTATGATCATCACGTATTTTGTAAAATAAAGATTTCATATTGATATACTTTGGTTATTTTGTAAAACACAGTTCTAGTGGCATGGTTACAAAAACTCTTACAAAAAATCCTACAAATGTTGATCAGTGTAGATTTGAAAAAAATCAAGCGTTCTGAAGAAAAAAAAAAAAAACTAAAATATGTGGACCATACAGTATATATAATCCTGATTTTGAATCTAGGGTTAGGGTTATATCACGTGTAGTTTTTATGTCTAAACATTTATTATTTATTACTTATTCATAAATAAAGCTGTTATTACTTTTAAAACATGTATGAATTTTGTTTATGTTTATCCTCAAGAACATCCCTCTTCAGTGTCCATCAGTAGCCAGAATAGAGGATACACCCTCTTTGGTATCATTTTTCCATACTGTACATAATGACATATGAGGGTACTGAAACAAAAAAAAAACATGGGTGGGAGAGAAATTTTGAAAACAGCGTATTTTCAGCGTACTTGAATGTTCACCAGTGTTAAATTTCTGAAAGAAAGACCATTAGAATATGACAAATACAATTACAATTATACCAAATGCAAAGATACAGAGCACCAGAATATTTCAGTACTTCAATACTTACATGTAGTATGTATGTATGATGATAAACATATAAAATAGGGTTAGGGTTAACTAGGATTAGGGTTAACTCTAACTATCACAAGATCAAATAAGAAATGTAGGATCATGGTTAACTCTAATATAACTCTCAGATGATTAAATATGGAAATGTAGGATTAGTGTAAACCATAAAAAACACTAATCAAATGAAAATAAATAATGACATGCAGCTGTAATATTACAAATGATATTACTTTGAAAAATTATGTACAATAATTAGATGAAATTCTGGGGGCCGCCTGGCTACACATGTCTGATTACAGTGCTGGCACTGGGACTATGTCTGATTACAGTGCTGGCACTGGGACTATGTCTGATTACAGTGCTGGCACTGGGACTATGCAGAGGCACAGAGAGGCATCTGCTTTACGTCAGAGGACTTTGGTTGCTTATATTTCTCATTTCTTCGTATTCACCCATAAATGCGCTGAAAACTCAACACCTAATGAAATTGTGAATGACAAACTCTATGATAGACTTAATCCCAAAATAAACCCATTTAGGAAGTATATTATATATTATGGCACAGCATGCATTCCTTGGTCTCTGTTCCATCTTTGTTCTTTCCTAACTGAACAGCTCCTGCTGTCATTTTTCCAAACAGGTAAACTTCCACTCATCTTGCTGTTTTACCATTTTGGGTTTTGTGTTGACATTATCCAGGGAATGGAACTGTTCACTTTGCTCATGGAGCTTGTTAAATCTGTCTTGTTAAATCTTCTTCCAAGAAGAATGAGTAAATGCCCTACACAACAGGCAGCTAGTCTTTAAAACTGGACATGACTCACAAAATCTGTTAATAATTTTGTCACAAATTTATTCTGCATTTCCAGACTGGTGCCAAGAATCTGTTGCTAAATGGAGCTCAAAATGAGGAAACACTCAGGTTGTTGGTTGTTTGACCAGTTGTTGATTTACTAAGTTAAAGTTATACAGCAGAGCACTGCAGAACTGATATGACTGATAGTACTGATATGACATACAGACTGTAGCATAACTGCAATTTGAAAAGAGCAGAGTTTTAAAAGGATTCCAGTGACTCTTGAATTGGGATGCTGGAAAGAGCAGTTTTGCATCACAACCATTTTTATAAAATTTGTATCTTGTTTTGGATTTTGGAGGTAATCAACAGGTGTAAAATTATAATATCATAACTAATGCAACTGGGCTACCTTAGATTTCTTCCTGTGTACACATAATAACAACTTTTCTTATTAAAGAAAAAAAAAGAATCTAGAATTTCCTAGAATCTAGACTTACAGTGAGGAAGAGATTATAAAGAAGAAACATAAAGCTACATTTAGTGTTTTTGTGCAACATATTACTGACAATAAATATCTGTGTGTATGACACCTTGATAGCTTTCATGCATTTTCACCTCACACAATCACAATTTGAAATAGATGTGGTATGAGGTTCTGTTTGTTCCATATAACAGCACCAACCACCAGGTGGCGCACACTCCAAACACTTTCCACTACTGGATTCAGAGTCAAGATGTGTTCAGCTCTACTTTTGGGAATATTAGTTACAGAAGTAAATTGTATAAGAAATAAGCTTGAATTGGGCATTCAGCTAACAGTCTCTGGTCTCTGTTCATGGTTTCCATTTTATTTAAGGTGGATCCTTGCTGGCTCTTTGTTTCAGGTGCATCGTTCACTGGTTTCAAGCAAGAATAGGAAAAGGCACAAATCAATTTCACAGACAAAACTAATGACTTGTGTCTCTCTATGATCTTGTGTCTCTCTTTGATTGTGTCTCTCGATGATTGTGTCCATCTATGACTGTAATTTTGGGAACTGTAAGTTGGATTTTTCCTTTTCTACTTGTTTAGCAAAGTCAGGTAATAGAGCACTCAAATCCAGAATGACTGAGGGAATGAGCATCTACTGCCCTCATCCTAACCCTACATGATCCTAACCCTGCATCACCCTAAACCTGCCTGATGATCCTAACCCTGCATGATCCTAACCATGCATCACCATAACCTTAATCCTAACCGTGCATGACCCTAACCCAAACCATAACCCTAATCCTAAGTAAGCACAGCCCAGTATGTGGAGCTACATGTTAATTCCCAAAGCATTTGTTCAAGATACTCAGTTTCTTAATGCCTCCGTTTAGTTGTTAAGATATGGATAACAACAAAGAGGCAGAAAGCCTGCTGGCATGAACACCTCATACACTAAACAACAACCCAACACCTCATACACCGAACAATAACCCATACACTGAACAACAACCCATACACTGACTGTAGTCTTTCATTTTAGATTATCCACTATTAGTCAGGTGATGACATTATGCTTCTTTCAGCATGGATTTGCTACATGCAGCCACGAATTAGCCTTGCCAGAGGGTTAGTTACCATAGGGTTAGTTACCATAGGCTTTGTTTATGTTGGATCATATCCAAATGTTGCCGTAGGATAAATATGCAGGAGTGGGAGATTTGCATAGCAAATAGCAACTTAAACACCAATTACCTCAAACATGATGCACAGCAACAGGTCCCTTTTTTACTTTTCTTCATCTGAATGTGAGTCTAGAATGAATAACTAAGTTACATCACACTCATAATCTATTTGTGTGGGGGAATTCTACAGGGATTTATCAATGCAAGCCAGGTTCTATATCTTTGGTTATCAGTATTGTATTCTAATAGCTGAGCTAAATATTCTGGGCAAACTACACTATAAAACATAATGTGTCTCTGACAATATGGGTTAACAGTACAGAGATCAAAGGCACTGAGTTTTTGTATTGAGACTTTTATAACTTGGTTTCTCAGTTGTTTATGAGATGCATTTCTGACTCTCAGTTGTTTATGAGATGCATTTTCTGAAGTTTGCGTATGTGTGTGTGTCTAAGTGTGTGTGTGTGTACATGTGTGTCTGTAAGTGTGTGCGTGTGCGTGTGTGTGTGTGTGTGTGTGTGTGTGTGTGTATATATTAAGGATCTCAGCCTGGATATTCCAGAGCTCTGCATACTCTCACCTCTTGCAATTACAGAAATTAAATAACTACAGGAACCAGCCACAAATAAAACTACAGTCCACACCTGTGTATCACAATCTCATTATATGAAACTACAGTCCACACCTGTGTATCACAATCTCATTATATGAAACTACAGTCCACACCTGTGTATCACAATCTCAAAGGCATGACACGAAGATCTACAAAGATCATCAGTTATCATACATAGGTAAGAACTACACCATAACAAATGTAAAGTAAAAATTAACAACAATGTTCCAAATTAAAAAGAGAACTAGACTTATCTGAATGAAATTCTAGTTATACACCTGAAATTTTAGATTTCTACAGATAAGAATGCTAAAGCTAAAATAATTACACATTGAATTATATATATATGGAGTCTAAGATTTCATGGTCTTATTCAGAATGACGCATTGTATCACTACCATTATTCAAACATGCACACTGAAGGACTGAAGGAAAAGGAGTGTGACATTCAGGCATTAATAAAGCACTAGTTACAGACCACCCACTTAAAACATCTTCTGTTCTGAAAATATCATACTATACACTCTTTACATTATATGTACAGCATCTTTATCTATACATACATGCAGTTTTGGGGATATATTGGGGTAGGTTTGTGTGGTACCCCAGTACTGTAGTGCGGCCTACCCAGAGGGAGTAGAGACAGACTGTGAGAACGGGAAGACCTGCTCTTTCTAAAGAGGCTCTGGCGCCACCATGTGGCTGATAATGTCTATAAGGTTTTCCAGGCCCCAGAGGTAGCCGTCCTCCCGGGAGCCCTCTACCCAGGTCACCCGATGGTTCAGTGTCTGGCCCTTGGGAAGAGGAGTGGTTTTGCCAAAGTCTATCATCCATACTTTTGCGTGCTCCCGCTTGTCATGGACAAAGAGCAGAGAACTGCCAATTACCTGAACACAAGCCAGAGACAAGGGAAACTAATTAAAATCATTGTCACATATATTTATATATACAACCATAACTGTGTAAAACTATACTCAATGAGTACATTATAATAATATATCCATGTAACGGATAAGGGTTAGTCCCTAACACTAACCCCTATAGCAGAGGGCCACTCAGTATGGGATAGTCCCTAACACTAATCCCTACAGCAGAGGGGCACTCAGTATGGGATAGTCCCTAACACTAATCCCTACAGCAGAGGGGCACTCAGTACGGGATTAGTCCCTAACACTAACCCCTACAGCAGAGGGGCACTCAGTATGGGATAGTCCCTAACACTAATCCCTACAGCAGAGGGGCACTCAGTACGGGATTAGTCCCTAACACTAACCCCTGCAGCAGAGGGGCACTCAGTAGGGGATAGTCCCTAACACTAGTCCCTACATCAGCTGGGCATTCAGTATGGGATTAGTCCCTAACACTAATCCCTACAGCAGATGGGCACTCAGTATGGGATTAGTCCCTAACACTAACCCCTACAGCAGAGGGGCACTCAGTACTGGATAGTCCCTAACACTAACCCCTACAGCAGGGGGGCACTCATTATGGGATTAGTCCATAACACTAACCCCACAGTAAACAAGCACAATGCTCCATACCTCATGTGTCTTAAAAAAACATGATACTTCCAAGGTGTCCCTGAGTTCCTTTAGTCGGATGAGATAGGAATTCTGTCCAAACAAAAGCAAAGTTGACAAAGATTAATAACTGAATATATAGACACATATATAATTATATAGTAGATTAATAACTGAATATATAGACACATATATAATTATATAGTAGATTAATAACTGAATATATAGACACATATATAATTATATAGTATATTAATAAGTGAATATATAGACACATATATAGTAGATTAATAACTAAATATATAGACACATATAATTATATAGTAGCATAGACAGTTTAAAGATCTTTTTCTCATCTCTAAAGTGAAGCAGCCAGACAAAGCCATCATGAAGAGCACAGTATTTAATAAACAAGTCATAACACATTTCTTTAGAAATGTCTAACAACCCATCTGTTCAACCAATCTATGCAGCCATTCCAGGTTATTTAATATACAACACATTAAATAAACCCTGATTTTACAACAGCTTCTTTCTTCTAGTTTCCCTTCAGCTTATAACAGGAACATACACAGAAACCCTGTATTACAGACCGAAGGTGCAGATATTACAACTGCCTAGAGGGACACCGCTATTACGTCTGTCTAGATGAATACACTAAACTCTGTAACCTCACAGTGCTGACTGTATTCAAAAGCAAAATAAGACCAGAGAAAAACAATTAAGGAAAGCGTAAATGAACAAAGTGCATTAAAATGGTATAAAATCCTCTCCATGACCAAAGAAAAGCCATTTAACACCACTATGAACATAGAATGCAAATCAGTGCCATGACTAAAAGAACAATCCCCAAAGGGATTCTGCAAGCAGCTTGAGCTGATCTCTGAAAGAAAGGCACAAAGCCCTCAAGCTAAATTGGCCTCCTTTAAGAGATTGTGTCTTTAGGGGGATCCCCCAGCTATCTGGCCCTTACCCATGAGAGCTCCATGCTGGCAAAGAGCCCTAACACAGACACACACACAGATGCACACTAACCAGGATATTTAGATTTCCCTTGACAAAGTCAAAGAATGCCTCTGTGACTTGCTCACGACTCTTGGTCTTTTTAAAGTCTCTGTTCACTGTTCCATCTTCCTTCTATGAATAGACAAGAAAATAGCAAATATTAGAAATGTTAAAAGAATATTTGGAAACCTCCTTCATAATAAAAACTTTTAGGAATTAAATTTGATTTTTGGCAATAACCTGTTTTTCATTCCGTCACAAAATAAAACGAGTAAATCATTCAATATGAACTGGAGAATAAAAATGTTTCCGTACACTGAAATAACTACTGACATCTGTTACAACTTTGTCTTTATCAAAAAGTCTTAAAACAACATTGCAGTTATACAACAACATTAAAACAATAATCCAGTTTGGTCCAATAAACTATGAAAGTTTAACATTAAGGTCTTTACTCTTCAAGGCAGTGAGTCTTCCCTATTCACGTCTGACCTGCAGTTGTAATATGGACACTGAGTTCACATGCAGACATAACAACAGCTGTCTGTTCTCCAAACTCTCACTCAGTACACAACAGTTTCTGAGGGCAACCTCTGATACCATGACAACAGAGGGGGTAAAAGAAAGAGAGAGAGATAGTGAGAAAGAGAGTGAGTGAGAGAGAGAGTGAGAGAGATGAGTGAGTGAGAGAGAGAGAGAGAGAGAGAGAGAGAGAGTGAGAGAGAGAGAGAGAGAGAGAGTGAGAGAGAGAGAGTGAGTAGGCCGTAACCTTCATTCTTGGCCTCATGCAAGTGGAAACTCTGAGAGGAGAAAAGCTCTTAGAGGAAAAGCCCTCCTGCTTTTCCGATTCACAAACCCTGCTGGGAGTTTCTCTGTAATACATATTTTTGGAAAATTACACAACAGACCAAACATGGATGCCCTAGCCCTCTTTTCTCCCAACTTATTGGAATGTTAGACTAATTTACTCAAGTTACTTGAGTTAGCCCGGTAGTTCCAAGTTGTATTTTTTCTTGTTAACATTACTTTAAGGATGGATTTGGTTTGGGCATTATTTATACCAGCTGCCACTGGCTGAAGGCAAGGTTACCTGTCACTGACTGTGTGTGGCTGAAAGCAAGGTTACCTGTCACTGACTGCTGTCCTGTTCAATGGAGGTGCCATGAGCAGCCATGACAGACACACTCAGCTGGGCAGATTACTGCTGATTATTCCGTTACATAATTAAAATATAAATATGGACCAGCACAGTAATTCAGTTTCTCATTTTTAATTTCACTCCTTGCCTCCTCGTTAAACTGTTTCATTTCGCCCCTTGCCTCCTCGTTAAATAGTTTAATTTCACTCTTCTTCTCCTCGTTAAATAGTTTAATTTCACTCTTCTTCTCCTTGTTAAATAGTTTACAAGAGAAACTATTGACAATGAAAGGCCAGTGCACCACCGTATCAGTCAAAGAAACCAAACCACATCCTTTGTGGGTTGTGTTATGCTAAATAACACACTAAATTACAGACACAGCAGTTTTTATAATTCTAGTGCTGATTGTTTAGGAAATATATAAATATTCCATTCAAACTACATCAACATGCTTCTCTTTAAAACTGTATATGATTTCTTTATGCTTAGTACATCAACATTTTGATCTTTATCTGTGTAGGATTCCCACTACCAAGTTCCCAGTACTTTAGTCATACCTCCATTTTTCAATTGAATACAGGAGTAAGAGTTTAGAAACCAGGGAATTACTGACTGGAGATAATAACTATGTCACCTTGATCCCCTCAATGCGGAAGCCTAGTGTAGCAGTAGAGCTGATGGTCTCTCTCCACTGCATGTAGCGAGGTTTAGTAACTGCTTTCTGCTCATGTTCCACAGGAGTGGGTGCATCTGGATCCACCTCAATCATCTTCTGATACATATCACTCCTCAGAGCAGGTTTTTTCCTGGCTTTCGTTAGCTCCTCCTCCAGGTATGTTCTGCACAGAAAACATATTTAGCTCTTTCTCAGTAGTAAGTTACAAACAGCATGTGGTGTGTGCACCTCTTATCATAACATTTGTCATGTGGTGTGTGCACCTCTTATCATAACATTTGTCATGTGGTGTGTGCACCTCTTATCATAACATTTGTGTCATGATAAGTGTGAAGAGTACAGCACCACCAGCCTGTAAATGTGTTGGTTTAATTCAACTCTCTATGACAACAGGCATAATTACCTCACTATATGACTGAACGCATACTTACCTAATGATGGCTTTAGAGTTAGAAAAATAAATATCTCAAACTAACCCTAACAACCTGAAACTCATCCATTCTGATGAGACCTAGATGTCTATTATCCTTTAAACCCAAGCCCTCACATACCCTCACTATTATCCTTTAAAGTCAATTGCCCCCCCCCCCAAAAGGCTCCAGAACTACACAGACCCTTCAACATGAGGTTTTGGTTCATTTTGAAAAGGCTTGTGAGTATTCCATTAATATCCTGACCATCTGGCCATGTCTGCAGGTATGAGCCACATTCCAGCAAAGCTTACAGGAGCAACTGGAATGGAATTGGAATTCTTAGCATCTCCTAGTGTCAAAAACATACTGCACCACTGAAACATGCATCTACCCAGATGGGAGGACAGCTGAATTGTACTGAATTTCAAAGGTGATGAGTAAAAATTGGGACTGTCAAACTAAAATTTACATTTGTTACTTCATTAAGCATGTGATGATAAAACTCAACAGTGGAGATAGTCACTGAAACTGTTTGAAAAGTAAGGCATTCAGATAAATGGGATATTGCATTCTTTATGAATGTTTATCAATGAAGATACAAGATTAAACACCCTTAATCTAGAGTGCTAATAAGATTAAACACCCTTAATCTAGAGTGCTAATAAGATTAAACACCCTTAAGATAGAACACTAATAAGCAAAGTTCATAACTTAAGTAATGGTCAAAATAAAAAGAAAGTAGAGGTCTTTAGGTAAAACCACTATCACTTATATATACATTCAGTGAAATCTTTTAAAGGACACCTTTTATACACCTTTTGTTTTACAGAGCTCTCCTGTATGGCACCAACCTTACTCCCATCTTGCAGTCCATGACACATGGCAGGTCAAACTCGGCTAGCAGGTCATCCATTTGGTTGTACTTTTCGCCATCCTTCTCCACGTCGCCATGGTACGCTGGGACATATGGCTTCAGCACGTCCTTCATCAGCCAGTCGAGACAGCGCTGTTCACACTCACAGTGCTTCTTCAGGATTCGTCCATTAGCTCCTGCCTTGAAACTGCCTGCAAGACATATAGAGAGGAGGAGTCAAGGGTTAGGGGTTACGATTGGGAATTAGGATTAATAGTTACTGCTATTGTTAAGATTTTAGGGTTAGGTCTCACAGTTAACAGTTACTGCTAGTGTTAATGTTTTAGGGTTGTTGGTGTTAAGGTTTTAGGATTAGGATTAATTGTTTACTGTTAGGGTTATTGTTAGATTTCAGGTCTCATATATGTGAACCAACTACTGACAGCTTGCAGATATTTGAATGATCTAGTCAAGCTTTCTAGGGGAGAGTAAACATGTGGCTGGTTTGGAGTATCTGAGCACAACATTAAGCTCCTGTCTCATAGGATTCCCAAAGCTTCTGAGTTGAACAAACAGCAATGCCTTTATGAAAGTAACATAAATAACAGCACAGCTATAAATTCATGCATCAATCATTATCAGTGTCATTTTTAAGCAAGCTGGCTATTCTGCAAACACTATGTAACAATATGGTTTGAAGGCTGCTGCCAAAGTCTACCTGCATGTCCAGCCAGCTGGATCCAAGGGTACTTCTTCTTGAAGGACATCATAAAAGGTGACCAGTGCACAATGTTCTTGATCTTCTTCCATGATTTATGCTGTTCAGTGACACAGTGAGAGTTTTTTACATTTTAAAATAACAACTTGCAAAAAAAGGTTGAGGATGACAAAGTAAAATAGCACAATTTAATTAGTAAATTAAATTAGCATGCAGTGTAAATAATTAAATTAAGTTAGCATGTAGTGTAAATAATTAAATTAAATTAGCATGTAATGTAAACAATTGCTTGAGCAGGACTTTGGTGCTTTTGGTGGGAGATAATTTTCCTGTATTAGACTAAATTATAACTAGAGATGTGGACTCTAAGCCACACTGAGGAAAATAAGCAAAGATATATTTTGCATGTATCTGATGATCCTTTCAGTGCCGTCAAATCCAGTCCTCACCAGTTTGACAAATGCCACATGACCAGCAAAATGCACAAAACCAATGCTAAGTTAGCATAACTACCTCAGCATGTACCATTCACTAGTACATACTACTCAGTTATGACTCATCCAGATGGTCTTACTGCAAGTGTTTTATGTCAAAGCTAACAAACTTTTTTTCAGATCAAGTTCACCTGTTTTTTCTGTTTTTTACCACTGAGCAACGAGCATGAAAATAAGGTCCAGATGGTAGAGAGAAGAGCAAACAAAAGCTCAGATGAGAAGTTACAGCCTGCAGTGCTCTCTAACAGCCTGCAGTGTTCTGCAGTGCACTGTTAACAAATACAGAATTTACTCTGGAATCCAGCCTCAGGTCAGGCCAAAATGTTGCAGGGACAAAAGCTGATGACTGATGTGTTTATGACTGGAAAAAAAAAATTGTCAATTTAACTTAAATTATCAGTAACACAGTTACTTTATTTAAGTTATCTGAAACAGAGAAGTAACAGTTTTACATTGTGTTCACTTACTATATAAACTTTCTATGTAACTTTCTATCTCTACCTAATTGGGAATTAATTCTTTTCACCCAGAACACCATCTATACCCTCCTTGTCTATTTGGATACACTCACAACTATTATTCCAGTTCACTCTGTTGACAACGAGTTTTTACAATTACATGACACAATCTACTGCTCTATGGGAGTAAAGTAGTACCTCAGCCTTACCTTACACTTTGGGGCTGTCTCTTATGGGCTGTTATGAATGTGTATATGTGTGTGTGTATGTGTATATGTGTGTATATATGCATATGTGTGTATGTATATATGTGTGTATATATGCATATGTGTGTATGTATATATGTGTG
>JAOXYF010000018.1:28700066-28719385 GCA_028565775.1 Sternarchorhynchus goeldii
ATGTGTAGTCACTGTATTTTAAACTCTATAGTGTATGTGTAGTCACTGTATTTTAAACTCTATAGTGTATGTGTAGTTACTGTATTTTAAACTCTATACTGTACATGTAGTCACTGTATTTTAAACTCTAGTCATATTGTACATCACCACATTATAAACTCTAGTTTATGTTTTATGTGTACAGTCAGAGTGCACGTCAAATGATGTATTGTACACTATCTTACTCATCACCAAGCCCTTTATCAGTGGTCAGTGTCTGATTAGATACTAGATGAATGTGGGTATCTGGTTTAGAAGTGGCAATATAATCAGACACTGACCAATGATGAACGAGGTGGAGAGAGTGATGAATTAGACAAGATAACTACAATAGGGACTAGAGGGTCTGTAATCTTGTATCTCTAAAATGCACCAGTAAGATAGGTTCATCTAATACAGTAACCAATGAATACAGTATTATAAGAAATATATCAGACTATTGGGTTGATGTCTTACCTGATTCTGAGATCAGTGAATGCTGCATTCTCTGTTCACTCGGTGATTGCTGTGAAACACTGTTTCTTTTATGCTATGTGGGCGGGACCAACAGAGCAAGATCCCAGAAGGCTGGAACTTTTATCTGTCTGTAACTTTTCAGATCAACATACTTTCAAAGTATCATCTCAAGATTATCTAAAATCATTACCAAACACAAACAGTAACTGATCTATGATGCAGGCTTCTCTCCTCACTGCTAGATTAAGCATAACATTACATCTGCCATATTCAGCATTTTATATATGTCCACCACTTTGTATTTGTTCAGCACTTGATTCAATTATATATTTTCTGCATTTTGTTAAGTAAATGACTTAGAAAAGAAGATTTACATTTATGTTTTAATTTTACATCATTGGCATTTAGTAGACTGTCTTATCCAGAGTAACCTACAACAGTGTTTTAGCATTTACTCACAAAAATGTAGAGAAGATAGAGATACTACCATGCTCCTATGAATGGAAAAAAAAGCCCTCCAGCATGGTGTAAGTGAATCAGCATAACTACCATATCTGTAGTTGGCTACAAGATGTCACAGAGCACATTTTTCATTTAAACCTTTTAGGGAAACCTGAAACATTAGATTTCTTTAAAGAGGGCCTTTCCAAATTCAACAGTGCACATCTTTAATAGCACCATAAAGCCCACTGATAAGTGATTGTTTTATTTAACCCCCTGTTGGTCAAATACTGCCTCAGGGTAATAAACACTTTTCCCCCAAAAGCAACCTTTAAATGGTGAACATTATACTGAACTTTCTCTCATTTAAATGGTAGTCATTTAAGCTCTTAACACTATAATGATTTTGGCAAATAAGGCCTTGGTTTCCTCACTGTATATTCCTCACCATCTTATAATGTACATTTAATGATGGCAAAGGAGTTCATAATGGAGAAGAATTTGAATTAATTAATAAATAGCTTTTCTCCATCACATCATTTCCTGGGTTTCATTTTAAAGCTTTTTTCTGGCTTTGTGCAGGTTTCTGTTCCTTACACTGTCCCACAGACAAGTTTATAATCCAAACTTAGATTTTTTAATAACCTTCACATATTCATCTGTATTTTGCATGTTAGGGTGAATGAAGTATGAAGTATTTTATCTTTAAACCTACTGTATCTGTAATGGTCCCTAAAATGGAAATAATTGAGATTGCCTAAGAATTCTGATAGAACAAGTTCAGTCACAAGAGATGCTTATTTCAGTTTGAAGAAACCACAACTGTAACCTGGCAGGAACAGCCACCTCTTCACATTAACCGTGTCGTTTCTCTTGACAGTTTCACACAACAAGGAAGGCCACAGAGCACAGTTTCACTGAAAGACTTGAAAAATCACATTCTTTTAAACAATCTGATCTTTGCTCTTAGCATGTGAGGAAGAGCAACACTACTCAACTTTTCCCCGAGTTCAGCAACGTGAGATTTTAAACATATTCAACACCAACACTAGTGACAAATACTTGTTTTATTTAAAAAACAGTGCAAAGCTGCATATACAACATTTGTTATTGTAGTGTCATGACACTGCATAAGGATTTACAAACAGTACTCAAAAGCATCAATTACTAAAAATAGCATTTACAGTGGCTTGTAAAAGTATTCATATCCCTTGAACCTTTTCACATTTTGTCACCTTACAACCACAGACCAAAATGCATTTTATAGAGATTTTATGTGATAAACCAACATAATTGTGAAGTGGAATGAAAATTATTATAGTTTACAAAATGTAACAAAAAAGTATTCAGCTTTCCTATATCAATACTTTGTAGATTACCCATTCACTGTAATTACAGCTGCAAGTCTTTTGGGGTTTGTCTTAGCTTTGCGCATCTAGAGACTGAGATTTTTGCCCATTCTGTAACATTCGAGGGTGGCTTGGGCAAGATCACAAGAACTCGAGGCACTGAACAGGGACACCAGACATTCACTGAGCACTACACTTGGCCATGTTTCACAGTGGTGATGGTGTATTCAGGGTGATGAGCAGTGCTACTTTTCCACCACACATAGCACTTTGAATTTAGGCCAAGAAGTTCAACTTTGGTCCAGAGCACCTTTTTCCACAATTGCTGTGTCCCCTACATGGCTTGTAGAAAACTGCATACAGCACTTCTTATGTATTTCTTTCAACAATGATTTTCTTCTTGCCACTCTTCCATAAAGGCCAGATTTGTGGATGTGCATGACTTGTAGGTTCCTGCAGCTCCTCCAGAGTGACCATGGGCCTCTTGGCTGCTTCTCTGACCACTGCTCTCCTTGCTCGATCTGTCAACTTAGGTGGATGGTCATGCCTTGTTACAGTTGCAATTGTAGAATACTTTTTCCATGATGGACTGAACAGTGCTCCTTGGGATGCTCAAAGTTTGGGCTATGTTTTTATAACTTAACCCTGTTTTAAAATTTTCCAAAATTTCTGGATGATGTCTGGTGAATTCTTTGGTCTTCATGATGCTGTTTGTTCACTAGTGTTCTCTAACAAACCACTGAAGCCTTCATAGAACAGGTGTATTTATACTGAGACTAAATTACACACAGCTGGACTCTATTAACTAATTAAGCGACCTCTGAAGGTAATTGATTGCTCTGGATTTTATTTAGGTGTATCAGAGTACAGGGGGTTGAATACTTTTGCATGTCACGCTTTTCAATTTTTATTTGTGTAAATTTTGAAAACCATGTATAATTTCCATTCCACTTCACAATTATGTGCTACTTTGTGTTGGTCCATCACTTAAAATCTCTATAAAATACATTTACGTTTGTGGTTGTAAGGTGGCTAAATGTGAAAAAGTTCAAGGTGTGTGAATACTTTTGCAACCCACTGTATACTTCACTAAACATCACATACTTGTCAGATCGGCACAATGTGGGAGATTTTCACACACCTATTACAATAATCAGTGGGTGTTTTGTTATGCAGGCTACCAAATTATATTTCATCACATATTCATCAGAATGGAGTAATTTATCTATGTCAGTATTTCCCCTGTCGTGCTCCGTATAAAATTATGACCATCTGCCTAAGAATTCTCATAGGACCAGTACATCCACAAAAGATAATTCAGATATTTCAGTTTGAGCTGGAATGTTGCAGAAACATTTATTTCTTCATCCTCTCACATTCATTCATGACAGGTTCACACCACACAAGGAAGTCACGCACATAGATTTAGTGAAAGCTTTTAGGAAAACTTGAAAGATCCAGGGGAATCTCACAGGTTTCATAAAGATAAGAACTTCCTTGACTTGATAAATAACTAACATTCTTAAGATCAAGTGACTGTCGAATCACTTCTTAATAAAATTTACGCTTAAACTTGCTCATAAATCAGGACTAACTTTCAAGCACTTTATTTTTACTGAGGTATATGTCGGGCGATGGGGGATCAGGGGTATTGAGAGAGGATTCCATCCAGCTGATTGATCCTCCATCCATATGTGGATAAGTAGTAGGTGAATGGTCCAGGACAGATAACAGGAAACGCCTCATCGATCCTTATTCAGTATCAAACCAGATGGGAGGGCAGCTCAGTAAAAGTAAAGAGAGACTGTTAGCTCTGTATGAGACTTAAAATGTAGACATTTCAGTGTGTCAGAAACTCTGGAAATTGACTATTACGGCCTAGTTAAAAGGACAAAATCAGAAGGAAACACAGGCTTGGGAGCGCCCTGAGGCGTTGGTATCCCTCTACCCCACCGTCAACAAACTTGAGTGAACGTGTGCAGTGGTGGGACAACAGCACCAGCATCTCAGTATAACATAAAACCCTCCATCCATGAACCCCTGGATCTGTAGCTTTTATCTAAGGGAGAATATTAATTACCAAATGCTAAACTATATAAGTAAGTTTTTTACCTAGATGTAATGATTGAGACTGTGTCAGAGTCCCAGACATTTTCTCAAAGGTTGTTCCATAGTTGAGGGACTTTACAAGAGAAGGTTCTTCCCCCTATTGTTACCTTATTAATTACTGGGACAAGTAAGAAGCAGCACCCTGTGATCTTAATAAATGTGGAGGCTCATAACAGGAAATTTCTTGCAGATAATCAGGAGTGAGCTTGTGCAAAGTTTTATATGTTAATAAAATAATTTTATAATTGATACGAAATTTAACTGGGAGCCAGTGCAGGGCTGATAGGACTGGGCTGATATGATCAAATTTTGTAGTTCTAGTTACAACTCTGGCTGCAGCATTTTGAACTAGTTTACTTAGATTTTTATTGGCGCATGCTAATAGTGGTGAGTTACAGTAGTCTAATCTAGAGCTAATGAAGGTGTGTGCTAATTTTTCTTAGCTTGCCGATATTGCGTAGGTGGAGAAAAGCTATCCTAGTAATACTATCTATGTATGTATGGTCCTAAAATGGATCCTTGTAGGATTCCATATTTCACTTTTGTGTGTTTGGAGGAAACATTGTTTATCTCTACAAACTGATATCATTCAGTTAGTTAAGACTTAAACCATGATAGGGCTGTTCTGAGATTACAATCCTGTTTTCTAGTCTTTCTATCAGAATATTGTGGTCTATTGTGTCAAAAGCTGCACTGAGATCAAGAAGCACTAGCAGAGATACATAACCTTGATCTGAAGGAAGAAGGAGATCATTAGTTACTTTAACAAGGGCTGTTTCAGTGCTGTTGTGGGGCCTAAATCCAGATGGGAACTTTTCAAATATATGATTCCTATGCAAAGAATGCATAATTGTTGCAGTGACAAATGTAGCAAAGGTGATGCAGAGATGAGCTACAGTTTTAATACTGTTAGTAATATGTCTAAAATATGTTTTAGTGATGCATGACATATGCATCAGCCTGACATTTCAGAGAAAAGGTGTGTTCACATTACTTGTCACTCACACACACACACACACACACGCACACACACACACACATGCCCCCATTGTTCCCTATCACCCAGTTGTTAAGCACAGTGGTTTAAGCTTTGTTCAGCCCATCTTCGCTGCACATTTGCTCAGCAAAGCCAAGCTTTCCTGCTATTGTTTCTTTTGTATTGTGATGGAGAATAAAACTGCTTTGAATTCCTTTCCGCTTTTTTTGCGCAGCCGTTACAATTTTCCAAATTAATATAAAAAATACATTTTAGAAGGCGTAAACATTTTTCTAGGTGTAATTGTGAAACACTTACAGTACTGTGCAAAAGTCTTAGTCCACCATTAGATTTGTTGCTTTTGCAATATACCTTGAAAATCGCTCTCACTTCATCTCTATATCTAAACCTTTTAAATATATATAATATATATTTACACACACACACACACACACAATTATTTCTCTTTATTAAGTTAGAAAAAACAGACACACTCCTTCCCCATTGTGACAATAAGCACATCTAGAAGTCTTTTACAGAGACTGTCCTGAGGTGTTCTCAAGTAATCTCTTTTGGTATTACAGGCTTTAAGAGACCTGAAGAGAGCCTGGTTCCTACTATTGCTCAAGTGTAAGAGGAGGTTGTTTTTTCAGATCTATTTATTTCTGTTTTTTAATTCTGCATAGAAATGTTCTATATTGTCTAGTTGTATTTTAATCAAGAGACTGAGAATTAATTATATATGGACATTTTACCATTGTTACATCAACAAAACAATAAACCTAATGGTTGCCTAAGACTTTTGCACAGTACTGAGTATATATATGTGTATATATGTGTGTATATATACATATATATATATATATGTGTCTAAAGATTTGTGCATTTAAGATATATGCGAACAGTATCCAAACACAAAAAATGTTCCTAAATGACCCCAACCATAACCCTAAATGATCCTAACCCTAATCCTGAAGCACATCAGCACATCAGGCAAACCCAATGAAAAGATTTCAGTCACTTATTTGACCAAAATTTGACCAAACCTGCTGCTAAGACCAGTTTTACTACTGTTGCTATGACCAGTTTTATTACTTTTCCGAAGCCCCAGAGAAACGCATCAAAAAAAAACCCAC
This sequence comes from Sternarchorhynchus goeldii, assembly GCA_028565775.1. Lineage (NCBI taxonomy): Eukaryota > Metazoa > Chordata > Actinopteri > Gymnotiformes > Apteronotidae > Sternarchorhynchus > Sternarchorhynchus goeldii. The sequence continues at coordinate 28,706,573 of JAOXYF010000018.1, forward strand.
TGCCAATAGTCATGGAAGTAGAGAAAAACACAGGACACACAGTTTTTGTATCATTTTGTATTATTTTCTAGCCATATGTAAAGACCACGAAAAAAAGTCATAGCACAGAATACACAATGAAGCCCCTTACTGTAAATAATGCCTTAATTTAGCATAAGAGGTTGGAAATTTCTCTGTATCTCTAATGCATGACGGGTTAAAGGAGCATAATCAATTACTGCACTGTTTGGGTAAAAGCTAAGAGCTTTCACAAGCTAACTAGGATGTACAAAGTTGCACATTTTTATCTACACATATTCTCCAGCAGAATTAACTTTATAATATAAATTATAATATAACTTTATATTTCTTTTTCAATAACTGTAATAAGACTTGAGTGAAAGTCTGCACACTAGCACAGATTAACTATGAAGATACAGAGATATGAAACATAGTGGTCCTGCTGAAGCACTCCCTAGCCATGGCTACAACAACAGAGCTCTCTGTGACAGAGGCAACATGTGAGCCACAGATTCTCAAAACATTTGGCCATCAAGACACATGCCTCAGAGTCTGGAGCCCACATATTCTGAGCGTAGAACTGATAACAATACTTCACAGATCTATAGTAGCATTGCTGGTAATGTCATTTAAAACATGTGCTGCATGCAGGGCAGTTTTATAGGACAGGCCCTAATGACCACTGTGGTTACAGTTAAGCAGCTAGATGATTTTTTGGCTAATTACCCATAAAATGAGTTACGTGAGACTCAGGTCCACTTGTCAACCTTGTACTGAGCTATTTGTTCATGCCTTTGCCTTTGTGCTCCACTTAAAGGGCAGCCAGCTAAAGTCCCCCCAGTCTGACAGGACAGACATGCCTTTGTGTGTGAGAATGTCAAGTGTTACTCTAGAAGAATACTGATGAGGGGAAGCAGGAGTACCCAGAAACTGCAGATGAACTGAGGGCTGCTAGCTAGCATTTAAAGGGGAAAATGAACTAAAGTTTTCACTTTGAGATCCACACAGACAATGTAGACACACATTCCTTGTTATAAGGAAGTCAAGTGGTGTAAGTGAAGTCACACATGGAGGCACATCAGATTCTGCTTGTTAATGGCCACAAACCCAAAAAGAAGTAAAGGGAACCAAACTGAAGAACAACAAGAAATGCAATAGGCTCACCGCTCTTTGTTGTGTCTGCAAGAAGGCTGGCGTGCGTTCTGGATCACTGGAAATATCGTCTTCCGATTCCTCCCACGAGGAGGAAAAGCCTGCAGAGGAGGCGGATGAGGAGGAGAGCTTGCGTAGTCCGACCCGGGAGGGCTGTGGGCTCACCTCAAGCTCCTGGCCCTCTCCACAAGCCTCCATGCCGTGGTCCGTCACTATGACAGCAGGGATGGCAACCACCTCCACACAGCTCCCAACGGCCTCAACCTGTGACTGCACATCCATCAGTTCAGCACTCACTGTGTGTGCATGCTCAGGGGTGGTTGCCGAAATAACGGTCTCTCCTGGGATACAGGACATGACGGTCTCTCCTGAGATGCAGGACACACTGTCCACAGGTCTGTCAGCCTGCTTCTGTGAGACACCGTCTGCCATGTTCAAACTGCCCGTGTTATTTTCCACTCGATTATCTTCCCGCCCACTGCACTTCTTCCCATTCTGCAACGCTTTTGGGATTCCAGTAAAGTGGTCCTGGGTCTGGGGATTCAAAAGCTCCAAGTCAGGGAACAGGCTGGGACTGTCAGACTGAGTGCAGGTTCTTCTGTAAAGCCGTGGGCTGCGCTGGGTTTCCCTGCTTTGGGCTTGAGCAGAGATGCGTGCCTCAAACAGGTTGACCTTCTTGTTCACCTCCACATTCTGGAGCTCCACACTGCGCAGAAGTTGCTGAGCAGCATGTTGCACACTCTCCTCCTGCTCCTCACCCAGGACAGAACCGCTCAACCGCCGCACCCGACTCCCCACGTTCACCCCCAGCAGGTCTGGCGGACGCCCCCTGGAACTGCTAGGTGGGAAAACAAAAGCGGTCCCAGAAGAGCCAGGGCTCAACCTGCTAGGACTGTACTGCCCACTGGCGCCCCCCAGCAGTGGGCAGTATGTGGTGCGGTCCGGAACAGGCAGCACGGGCCTCCCAGTCCGAGATGTGCTCTTATCGGCCAGGTTATTGGGGTTCATCATGATCAAGCTGTTCAGGGCATAAGCAGCCATAGTAGCAGGCTGACTCTGTCCATATGTGCTCCCATTTAGGAGTGCTCTTCTGCACCGGAGCCATCCATCATGCGGGGGAGGGGTGAAGGACAGCAGACTATGACAGAAACACAAGCCAAATCCAGTCCTTGTGTTTCCTTCACTTATTGTATGTAACGCAAATCCACTTCCCGGGCAAAGAACTAAAGGAAAAAACAATTGTGTTATAATAATGCAGAATATAGTACACATAATAAGAACACAAAATATGTGTCTGTATATTTGTCATTGTTTACACAATGTCTAACTGTACAATCAACATTTATTCTTTGGAATATAAATTACAACTGAAGTTTCTTCTCAAAAGAATTAGAAATAAATGCTATCAACACAAAGATAATGAAATATGTATGTCTGACAAATAAAAATACTAGCCTCTAAAATCATAAATAACTCAATGCCAAAAGAGTAAATACGCCAACACCTTAGGAGGCACACGGCTCTATCAACTATCTTAAGAAACAGCAAATCAACCTCTGCTAAAATGTAAATCAGACCTTATATGGTACTCTAGATAATCCACCACACATATACTGTACTCTAGATAATCCACTACACAAAAGCAGTGGGTTAGGGTTAGGAGCTTTAAGATTTAAGTATTACCAGACAAAATGTGTCAATCTTTTGTCACAATATGACCCTACCAACTCCACATAAGCCCAACTGGCTACTTAAAGGTTCAAGAAGCTCAAAACCTATAAGGCTGTTTCTTCTGAAAAAGATCCACTTCAGTATTTTATTTTGTTGTTTTCTTTTAATGGTATCTGTGAAATTTCATGAAGTCAAAATATTGTGGAAACTGTTATAGGATGACTAACCCAGAGGAACAGTGAGCGTTTTTTTTCTATTTTATACCATACAACCTCATTTAAAATAACACTATACGTCCAACAAGCATAAGATCATTTCTGAACAGAGAAACAGTGCTGTGAATCAGGCTGTGTGGCATCAGTTCAAACATCTTCCTGCAAAGCATCCTTTATGGCTGCCCTCCTGCTTACATGATGCCACTGTCAAAGCTTCTTCTTCCAGGGAACCTCCTTCTGGACTACAACACAGATTTGTATTTATATCATTTTGGCCTGTCAATCTAGACAATCTGTTCTAACAAAACCTATCGCTTTTATCAATCAAGATGATTCACTATCCCCCTAAAATGTTTATAGGACATATTTAAACATCTACAGGTGGTTTTCCTATAGCTTTACACCTTACTGTTCTTGCTCCATAAAGAGAATCAGCGATGAATATGAACTAAAACATCATCTGCTTATACTAACGTATGTTCACATACGTATACAGAGCAGGGAATGCATGAGGCATCGGCGAAAGTAAAAACATCAGTAAAAGTAAATTACTTTAGGGAGGGAAGCCTACAAACTCATTCAAGAAGAAACGATTAACACGTGGCGACATTCTTACGAAGTCCGATGCCGCAAATGTAACAGAACCTGCCTTTAACAAAGTAGTTAGACGAGCATGAAGGAAATGGTGTACATATATTAATAGTTCGTCTTTCTATAACTGAACGATATTAATAAATGCTTAGTTCAAGAATTTATGCATACATTTCTAATACGAGCAGAACATACTTTGCATCCTAACTGACGATATTTACATCCGATGCAGTTTAAAACAAGGAGTTAGTGCTCTGTTGTGTTCCACCGATGTTTCTGTGGTAAAACTGTTTGCTGAATTTCGGATAAGACTATAATAAGTAGATTATTACAGCGTCATGATCTATCTATTTTTCTTTCTAAAGTCTCGTCTGTTTGATAAATTACAAGTACCTTAAGGTATGACTCTTTAACACAAGCGTGATAAAATAACCTCAATAATAAAAAATCCCAACATTATTATTTCACAAAAAATACACAGAAGTTGGACGACTTACCTCGTGCTGATATGTGTGACCATAGCTCGTGATGTGTGAACGCTGTCGTTAATCGCTGTTTTACCAGAACAAACCAAAGATCGTAACGAATAAAACCGACTTCTCAGTCAGCACCTTTAGAAAGGCAAAATTCGAGTCTTACTCCAGACTTTGTAGAGCCTGAGGTCATCAGAATGTGATGTAGGCCAGCAGATCTGCGGCTGTGGTCCGAAGCGCTCTTCAGCAATTCGCTTCGAGTAGTCAGCTATGTTTGTTTAATGTACAAAAGGCAGGAAGGAAGTTCCACTGACAGTCGCTCTGAACTCAGTGTTCAGTGTTGAGTGTTCAGTGCGTCTCTCGACTCCGTCACGCATTCGAGATGAAGGGAAGGAGCTGCCATTCCAAAACTGTGGAACGAAGAATGGGCCGTTTGTACGGTTTATTTGATCGAGGAACCCATTTTTAATAACATCCCGAAAATGGTCAAGTCTTTTTGAAAAAGTACAGTACTAAAATAAACTACAATACTACGACATGACAATCGGAAAGACTGCAATATGTTGTTCATGCGTACCAAGAATTTATACAAAATATTCTGCCATTAAACAAAAAACCGTTTAATTTTGATATGGGTTTATGGGAAATGTAGATTATAGGTGTCTAAACGTTACGTATGTCTGGACTTTACGTACACTTCCTGAATGTTTTCTTCATGTAAACAGGTATCCTTGAATCCCTTCACACCTATTAGTCTGCTTTCCAGACCTATGTTCCACCAAGATGCTCCAGAGGTCACTTAGCTCCCATGGAAGTATCGATTACTCTTAAATGGGGATTGTAATTAGGTTCTATTAAAATGTTCTATTAAATGTTCTAATCTATGATCGTGGGTTTTTGTTGTTTTGTTTTGTTTTTGCATTGTGTAAAACAAAGAAAAGGTGTCACCTGGTGAATGGAAAATCCTATGCTGTAGTGGCCAGTCTGATTTGAATGAGACAAGCTTGCTGACTGGCTGATAGGTAATATGAAAATTAATTTTCCATGTCCTCAGACAGACACAAGGTCAAAGTGCAGACTTGGATAAAAACCTTCTTACAATAACATATAAACTCCACCATAACAAAATTTCCAGTGTTTCAGCTTGGTACTATAGACTAATAAATCCATCATTGACATCATATGGCTGTATTGCATTTAGGGCATTTTGACTGACTGTTCACTGTCTCTTAGTAAACTCACACTAGAAATAGAAGATACCACAAATAACCATTTACAAATTAACTGTATGAATATGTCCTTTAGTCGGAATTTGCTAAAGTTTATATAATGACTCTTTTGTGGTTTTTCTTCAGCTCCTCAGCTAAACAAATTTCTCTGCTTATATATGAAAATGGTTCAGGCCCATATGGTTTAAATGAGAAAGAGAGAGAGAGAGAGAGAGAGAGAGAGAGAGAGAGAGAGAGAGAGAGAGAGAGAGAGAGAGAATATGAGGTAAAGAAGAAAAAAATGAGAGTGAAAGAGAGAGTTACAGTCAATGTAAAATAAAATAAGTATGTGTGTGCATCCTGTATTATTGATTTACATTTTAAATAACATTTGGGTTTCTGAAGAAAAAATATCTTTATGCTTGCTGGGATGGTTTGACACTTCTGCAATATGGCTAGTTTGCCTTTTTATTCACAAGTTATACTAACGTTTTGTCAAGTAATACCAGTAACCCTAATGTTTAGTCAAGGCGTGTAAGTGATGAGCACGTCTTCAAACACAGCGGAGAAGGATCTACAATCAGCAAAGGGCAAATGAATTATGTAATCAACAATCCCAATAAGATAAACTGAATAAGCTAATGTTTGAATAGTAATAAACAAACATTGATAACCATTCACTACTGTTCCTGCATATATTGAAGAACATCTCAAACAAAAACACAACTGGAACGGACATTTCTCCATTCCACAACGTGCTCTTTAATCATGCATAAACATGATTAAAGGTTCTGGGTCAAATTTCATAGAACATGTGCGCCACCTGTTGGGCAGCAAAACCGCACAACTCAACACTAATTTAAAAGTAACATTTGGTTGAGGTATCAGCCTAGTCCTAAATTTAATCCATTTCTACCAGTGGTTGGCAGCAGAGTAAATAATCAGGAATCCAAGTCTGGAATCCAATAATTAATTAAAGTTTAGACTGGGGTGTCCAACTAGAGTCCAGCTAATTAACAGGTTTAGTTGGAAAGATTTGTGTAGGTTACACAGCAAAAGTGAAAACAATGAAGCCGTGGAGTCTTTCTTGAACTTCAAATTGCTCTTTGCATATATTCAAATATTCGTAATATTTGTAAAATGTAAATATTTTTATTTAGGCATACCACAATATTTTCTTAGCATGCAGTCAGTGATAAAATCAATGCAATAAAAACATCCGCCTGTATTTACACTTTAAATACTGTTGTAGCCAATGTTTAATTGACTTTAATTACTGTAGTAGCCAATGTTTAATTCACTTTATCAATCTGAATTCTCATAACATAAACATTATTAATTAGAGGCCCACAATATTTAATTACAGCCTTATTAATCACAAAAAATTTTTGTTGTTGTTTTTTGCCAACAATTAAGCAAAAAATGAACATACAAAGTGGCCCATAAAACCTAAGTCATAATTATGAGACTGTAAGTCATATAACTATGACATACTCTATGGCCTTTTTTTTTTCAAGTGGCAGAAATGGGCTTCCATACATCTTGCATGTTGAATGCAGAATAAAAGTATCACTTTATTTATTACTACAGAATGAACAAGGGGACATTCCTATCACAACATTGAGAGGAGTTAAAATTTCTGTAAAAAAAATTATTAAGCTTACCAACAGCATTCCACTCCATCTAAGAAGGTTATTTAAGGCCAAACCCTAACCCTAGTTATGGTTCCTCTTCATCATTCCTTCACTGTTAGTTAGTGTGAGTCTGTATTTTGGATAAAAAGTGTAATAATTTTCAAGAAATTCTAATCTCAGGAGGTTATTATTCCCAATTTTGAATATTAGCCACGTGTAACAGATGAGTTTCTTGTCCCCAGCAAAATAAGAGAAACTCATTTAAAGGTTCTTCATAACTGCTATCATGTAATGTGCAAGTTCTTTGATAGCTTATTGGACATTTCTGTGTTAACAGGTTATTGGACATTTCTGACAACATAGTTTTTGTTTTACAATTTCAAGCAAAACCCACAGGTTTTGACACATCGAACACTGATGTTGTCACGTGATCTTTTTTGTGCGACGTAAGAAAAAATAATACTTAAGAAACGTTGCAACGGTTAAGAGTGTAGACTGCCGGGATATGTAGTTCAGGGCAAATCGTATCAGAAACGTAGTCTATGAACAGAAGTAAGTTTAAGCAGGCCAACTTTCGATCTGTACCTAAAGTAGACGCTTGGGATTTTGCATTGTTATATTTGGCCAACATCAAGTCGTGCCCTTTAACTTCCACCATCCGTTTTATTGGTTTTATGACTCGCAACGAGAAACTAGGCATACATTATATTTCCACATATCTAACCAATTGTAGTCGACGAAATACGTTCGCAGGTAGCGTCACGTCCGAGAAGCGACCAATGGTAGATGGCGAGTGGGCGGGACTAGTGCGTCCAGACAATCACGGAGTTGGTAAACATCTCTACCGACCTCATGGTCCCAAATCAACCACACAGACCAAAGCAAGGCGCAGAGGAAAACGTAGCTAATATTTGCAAACCGTGGAGGTAAATGTCTGTTTATTGCATGTTATGCATATAGTATTTCATGTATATATATGATTTTAATGTCAATATTCAGCGATGGGAAATCATTTGAAAGGAAATAGGATGAAAGAAAGTAGACAAAGTTAGGAAAGCGTGTTTGCCCACTAACAAGCTGCGGATACGTCCTTTATCTAACATGCTAGCTAGCTTGCATTGCTGTCTTACATTCAAGACTAATATTGAATATTTTCTTCTATACGTGTTCCTCATAAGTGACTTGATATTTTAAGTAAACCTGTAACGTTAGTAAATTTGTTTATTTCTGCTTGGCCCTCTAAAACTTAGCATGTGTGCATGTCGGAAGTTTGTGTACTGAGCACGTAGATAATGCAGCTCAATTATCTGACAAAACTGTTTTAAAATATTTGCAACTAATATGGTGGCTACAGATAGCTGGCCACGTGTCCAAGGCGTGTCCAAGGCGTGTACGTAGCTATACGTACACTGTCACGTTTCCTTTTTGTACAATTCAGGGATTGCTGTTTTTAAAGAATATTTTAGAAACATCTAGAAAATACCACACAAAAGCACAAAAGTTATAAATGAAAGAACCCCCTCACAATGACTGGATATATGAGTGTGTACTGTATCATGTGTACTAGAGAGAATGGTCGCTGGTTCCTGCACTCTCAAGACACATTGAATAAGCTAAACTAAAGTAGGATCTAGCTAGAGATTTTATCTCTCAGACTTCAAAAAAATATATTGTTCTGTGTATTTGTCCTCAGACTGCCAGGGTAGTAGGGTTGTGGAATGTTTGTAAGGTGATACAGAAGTTACAAGGCCAGTTCAAGGAGAGATTGACATGGCTGACTACGTGTTATTTTGTATGACTGTACCTAGAGTACAAATATTACAATGCTAACCCTAACATAACACTAACCTTAGTACTAATAATATAATACTATTTGCATAATTTATTTAAGTAATACAGAAGCTTCTGTTTATACGATGGACACTTTGTTTACACAAAGGTTAATGTCACTTGAAAAGATTAAAAGTAATGTTTTTTTCAGTTTCATATTTTATCATGAGTTATCACCTCATTTGGCATAAAGCTATAAGAAGGGTCTATAGATCAAAGGTCTATAGCTATAGGGTCTATATGTCAAAGCTTTATAAACAAGAATAAGTTTGTTTTCAACTGACTTTGCCATGATCTTGCTGATAAACATCCACTGTTTATGTGTTGGGAAAGCAATTATCTTATGAAAATTTATGATGTAACCTAAAGCAATATGTTTTAGAACACTTGACTGTTTGTTTGTTTACATTTCTATTGTTTGTAAATATTATCAAAGATCAATAATCGTAGTAGGAAGAGTTGTTTTGCAGGGATTGAATTTAAGGGCAGAAACGTAAAGAAGCACCACAACACTGCTAATACACACAGAGAGTATGTGGCTATAAAAGATCTCCAGTTAGACATACAGTATGTGTGTCTTTTTCTTTTCATTATATTGCAAATGTAGAGAAATTCATTTTTGAACAAATGTTAGAAAAGAACTTTGCAGCCCTATTTCCTGTTGTCAAGTGAGTGCAGTATGATCAATAGTGTTTGATACTGGCTTTGATAAACCACTGTGTTAGGACTACAAATACACTAATCTGGTTCTATTATAACCGGAAGCAGAGGGGAGTTTCTTCACCACAGACTCCCTGATTGGCTGTTAGTCTACTGTGTGCACTTAGTTAGCATGACCACTGGGTACTAAACTCCTCCATCAGAGCCGTTTCCTCATCGTATATCCAACCTATTTCTGCCTTGGAGCCACTTATATCTTTTTCATCTACTTTTCTACACAAGGTGATGTGTTTTTCTACACAAGACATGTGTGCCCTGAATTACTGTGCAGCTGAAATGGCTTTAGCAGCTACAAATCGGCTGCCAGTGGCCTTTTGGTGATGTGTTGGTTTCTTATTTCAGTGATAATTAGCTTTTGTTTTGTTTTTGTTTTGAAGGTTGATGCATCTGTCTCCAATAAGACGCTTCTTGCGAAATCTTAAATAAAAATGTTAGTGATCATCTGATGTAATAATTTATTCCAATATCAAATCTAATTATTAAATCCAATGTCTAATCTGATTATTTAATCCAGTATCTGATATGATTATTTATTGTTTGAAAGCCTGTTACGTCAGGTTTAAGAAAAATATTACTCTGATAAAATGCTCTACCACGCCCATCTGCCAGGAAAGATTATGTCAAAAGTTGGTTGTTTGGAAAGATAGTTTACAAAGGACTAGATACACAAGTAGATGAGCAACAAGAAATGGCTACATTTTACATAACTGTACTGGTTTTAGGAGCCCATGGTTTAGTGTTAATATATTTTAATAAAAAGTATTTTTTTTTTTAAAAAATCAGTTATTGTTTTTGAATCACTGCAGGGTTAGGGTTGATCAGGACTACGTTGTTAATCAGGATACAGGTGCTGATCAGGACTGCAGTGTTGGTTGGGATTATGGATGTTGATCAGTCAAGTCAATTTGTTTATAAAGCACTTTTTACAACAACCGTTGTCACAAAGCAGCTTTACAGATCTGTATTCTTATCAAGTTGGCCTTTAGTCTCTCAAGCCTAAATATATATATATAAAGCTCAGTCACAACTTAAAAAAGTATCAGCCAAATGGCGTAAATGTAAAGCAGCAGCTAGGGGTTCGTTAAGATGGCCATTGTTGTTGTAAGGACACATTTTTACACATCATATTGACCCGAGACAAGAGGTTGACCGTCACCAATAAATGTGTTGGTTTTACGTGGGACTATTCTTAGCATATACAAAATATATATACAATGTATACAAATAACAGTTTAAAGCAGGACTGAGCAGTAGGGCCCCAATACACAGTCTTATCTCTGAGTGGGCATGTCAGTCGCCTAGTAAGGATATGACCAGTCTCGGCAAGAAATGTTTAACCTTCACTGTGGTGGAGCAGAGATATCAGCTGTGTTTTGCTCAAGTTCCAGAGCTGTTGATATGCAAGACTGAGCTCTTAATGAGCCCTCTAAAATGAGCTCTGCACATCTGCCAGAATCATATGCCATTGTATTTTCTTTGAGCAAGGAATTTGTGGGGCGATGCTTCCCTAAGACAGTAGAGTTATACTTTATACCGGCTTTTTTTCCCAAATAGGCTTGCTTAAATTTTTTGTTTGTTCCTGTTGTTATCCTTAACATAAGTGTTACTAGTTAGCAAAAGATGTTGAAGCATCCTGCAGTGGGGAAAAGCAATGGCTTATATGCAAATGCTCCCCTCCATTTATTGGCTGTTCTAAATTGCACGTGCTGATGCGTTTTGTGTTATGTATTACATCCTTGAGTGTTTGTTCACCATGTGACTCATGACATGGCAGACTCGTGCCTGAAACCTGACTGACTCAGTTTTCTCTTCCAGGTCTAAGGCTGTGCCCACATGGCGGGTGACATGCTGTTGCTAATGCGTGGCTTGGCTAAGCTAAGCCAGGCAGTGATTGAGACTCAGACCAGTGCACTGTGCAGTGGAGGAGCTGTGGCAGAGAGCATGAGCGCTGCCCTGCTAAAGATACAGGTGTGATTCTCTCCACGTTTAACCCTAACCCTGAAGATACCGGTGTGATTCTCTCCATGCCTAACCCTAACCCTGAAGATACAGGTGATATCCTCTCCACGCCTAACCTTACCCTGAAGATACAGGTGTGATCCTCTCCACGCCTAACCCTAACCCTGAAGATACAGGTGTCCACACACTGCACTTAGACTCTGCACTCTCAACTATGGACACACATCAGCAATAATCTGTTTCCCATCAGCGTTTGTGTATTTTTATTCTAACTCCAAAGCCACATTTCCATATGTTGAATTATGGTAACTTGGCCTAGTAGATCACCTGCTGCTCCTAGTCCTCCTAGGCTATAGAACTTTAAATGCAATAACAGAGAATTTGTTACCGGTAGGTAAAGGACAGATGATCATTAGTGTTGCACAACTCTGCGTGTTTGGAGCAGCTCCTTTGCATTTCCTTCTACAGAGTTTAGTGTAATTATATTGCAACTGAATTATTTCAGTGATGTACTTGGAAAGCATGAACTGATGTAGGGAAATACAAAGAAATGTACAAATCAGAATTCACTTATTCACTAGGATCATAGTCTGTTTCCCGTCCTGCTGTAATAATGCTAAATGACACTGTTTAAATCCCATGAAATTACAGCAAACCATTATTGAAGGTTTATCCACCACTACAAACACTGCTAGCAAAATATTGGAAGCTACTAGTGCTGGTTGGTGTAATGGTAACAAAGTAATAATGATGTCCATGCTGGCCAGAGCAGCATGTAGGGTTAAAATGTTCCCATAACCCTAATGCCAACCTCTCCTGATCTGTGCCGGATATAGGACATTACGCGTCAGATGCCAAACATGACGAACTCCAATGCAGATGTGGAAACTAAGTATGATTTTGGTGCCAAGGAGGACAACTTTGAGAGTGTGGATCATAAGAGCTCTGCTGATGATGATCTCAGAGACACCAGCACAGGTACAAGCAGGACATACAGCCAGTCACCAGGCCAATCTGAGCTCTTCAAGAGCTACAAGGACCCCAGCAAGCAGTTCACTGGGACTCGCTCCTACCACCAGGACCACTCCTCCATGGGGGGCCTCACAGCCGAGGACATGGACAAAGCAAGAGAGACCAAGCTGGGCAGCACCAAAGCACATAAACAAATGGTACAGAAGCTCTAAACAGTGTCACCCATGAGAAACATTTATAAGTAGTTCTCCTTTCAGGCATGTGATGATGACTATAGTGAGGCAATGCTGTAAAGCACGAAGATGGTTTGGAAATATATTCACTGTAGTATTAAATATATTCACTGTAGTATGAATATTTGTGTGTTTTGTTTTTTTTTTGTTATATA